>PVKU01004979.1:0-133459 GCA_004027475.1 Anoura caudifer
AAAAAAAATCCTCCCCTTATAATTAAATATATTGTGTCATTTCTTACATAAAATACCAGGTCAGTCTTTAATGGTTAGATACAATTTAGCTGAAAGGAAATTGTTTTTTAGAATATTAAGAGGACTATTGTAACTGATAAGAATGACTTTACTTCTCTCTACTGTTAACCCTTGAGATTCAGTATCTCCATAATCTTCAATTTAACAAAGATATTTTAAGTAATTTGATGCCCAACGTGCTGGGGATACAAAGATGAAAAAAGACCGCATTTCTACCCTCAAAACTTTAACAGAAGGTGCAAATGAGTAATCAGTTAAACAAAACAGTGATAACAAAAGTTTACAGAAAATTTATGGGTTCACGTATGAGGAAATACACAAAAATCACTGAACAAATTTGGGTGGGGTCCTGAAGAAAAAATGAGTCTTTGTGGCCTGTTGAACAGTAGGGTGGCCGGGCATTTCTGTGAAGGAGCAACAGCAGCAAACACACAGGGTCTCCGAACACCACGATGTCCCCCAGTGATCAGCAACTACATACAGTGCTACATGGCTAGAGAGATGAGGTTCTTCATAGGAAGAGAGATGAGGTACTTGAAGAAAAACAGGCCAACTTTCTTCCTATTTATATCAGGACTCAAGTGATCCCAACAGCCCTACACAAAGGTCTGGAATAAATTTGTAGGGTACACCACCGGAGAGTCAGAGACCGTGGTCTGAAAGTGGATGGCAGAATGAGAAGCGCCAGGCTGACAGCAAATAAGCAAAATTTCCAGGATTCCACAAACACATTCTCATGTCTTAAATTAAGCGGCTAAAAGTCTTTTATGCGAGTCTGCTTGTTTTAAGAGATAAATCTCTTGGGATAGTTACTGGGGCTCCTAAGATCAGTTCTCTTCCTAGACACAGTATAACAGTTCTTCTCTTCCCTGCTCCCAAATTAAATGTGACTGTCAAACTTTCACTGGCCAATGAAATATGAGAAGCAATGTGTGTGACTTCTGCCTGAACGGCGGTGCATGACTCATTACACGCCTGTCTTTGCCATGGCAGAGTGACAGAGTGCCGTCTCCATCTGCCTGAACCCTGAGTCAGGAAATATGGGGTGCAGGCTTCACTCAACCCAGGTTGCCCCATGGGGTGTGAAGGAGAAATAGGCATATGCTGCTTTAAGCCTCTAAGATGAATGATCTTGTCTTTTTTTTTAACCCCACAAAAGTCCATTATACCTGACAAGTCTTGCTTAATTTCATGCAGGTAATTGGCCCAAAACCTAGAGATTAGGGACTTGGGGATTCTCCTAAAGGAAGCTGAGTTACTTACTATGTAATAAGTACTTGGCTTTGCCCAAAGAGTGGTCTGGCCCTTGCTGTTGGCTTCTGGAAGGTAATCTACGTCGTACTCAATGACATAGATTTTTGTTTATGGTGGAGTTGGCTGCACCTGATAATCTTAGGGTAGAGGCTGGCCACTCCAGAAAGACCAACCACGTGAATTAGTGTTGAAAACCTGGGTCACGTGGTCTCAGTCATCCTGGAGCCAGAGACTAACCTCATGGGCAATCTGTCCATCATGCCTATGTGATGAAGTCCCCATCAAAGCTTTAAGAAAGCTTCCTTGGCTGACAATAATTCAGTGTATTGTCACACACCTGTGTGGGTAGAGTAATGTACTGACTCCACAGGGAGAGGCAGGTGGAAGCTTCACACTTGGAAGCTCCCAACTCTGCCTTACATGGATTTTTCCTTTGGCTGATCTTTTTCTGTAGTCTTCCCCCATAATAAACAATAATCTTGACTATGACCGCTTTCAGAGGGTTCCATAAATCTTTCTAGCAAATTACTAAACCTGAAAGGGGTTTTTTGGCAACTCCCTAAACTTGCGATTGGTGTCACGTGAAGGTGGTCATGTGTGGAGACAGTGACCTTTAATTGCCTTTGCACTTGCCTAAACATTGCCTTAGTATTTTTTTTTTTTACCATTTTGAACAAATGACCTAATTCAGAAATTGTATATATAAGTAAAGAATTTTTATGGTTTGGTTTTACTAAGTATCTTCATGAAAGTCAGCCTAATATCTAAGAATACTTTATTTTATAGTCTGTCCAGGAAGTCCATGTTCCAGCTGGTTGTCAGGAAAGCACTTTATTCTGCCACCTTTTGTTTAAATAGATGTGCACATGTGGCTCATTAGAAAGACTGAGCTGAAAAGAGGCCCAATGGACAAATGAAAGAGTAATGGTTTTGTATGATTATAACTGTTCTGGAGGTTACTGCAAGTTGTTTGGAGAATTACTAAAACTTTGTCAGCTACTGATTGATAAACATTTGTTATGTGCAGATTACTACTAGGGTATGGCATCATATACAGCCATTCTCCACCCATAGTAATGGAAAACTATGTACTGAAGCAGAGTAAGACACGTACAAGTAACTAAGACAGCATTTCCCATGCAGTGATTTTTCAGTACCCACTCCTCAAATATACTTGATGCACTCATGTATGTGAACACATGCCTGCTTCAAGGCCAACCTGCTTAAACTCCCTGAAGTTCCCTCCTGAATCTGTCTTTATCCGTGTGGTCCTCCTTCTTCATTGTATCGGAGTGGCTAAGAGCATGAACTCCGGAGCCAAACTGCCTGGGTGTGTTTTTTTTTGTTTATTTGTTTGCTTGTTTGATAATTTTATTACATATCAAGTTATACTTTGAGCAAATTACAGAGAATGATTTTATGATTCTAGAATCAAAAATAGGATTCAGTCTGATGGCTGGGATTCTAGACTTGGTGCTTTTTTTGACCATTTGGAAAATGAGGTAGATGATATGGTATAAACTGATTTTATAATACTCTTTTAGTACGAGATTGTTTTTTTCTTTTTTAAATTTAGTTTTATTTTTCCTGGTTCTGTTGCTACTTGTGTGGCCCTGAGCAAGTCATTCAGCTTCTACATGTCTTAGTTCCTCATGTGGAAAACGAGGTTACTGGGGTGTCTACCTCATACGGTGGCTGAAAGGATTAAAATACATAATAGAATATATCAAATGGCTGCCACTTAGAATGCTGTCTGGGACAAAGCAAACACAATACGTTATCTAGGAGAGTCCCTAAGGCTAAACCCTCTGCCTGCAACATTGCACCCATATGCCCTCCCACTGTCCGTGTGGGATGTCCCGATTATCCATTCTCCTACACTTTTATTTCTTCACTATTGACTGCTTCCCCTTTGTCTGAAAATGTCCATGACCCCCTAAAAATAATGAATGGATTATCTTTATCAGATTACTCAGTACATCCACTCTTCTACTTCCCTCCTTTCCTTCACACACCCACCACCTCCACACTCCCAATCACGAAGAAGTTGCTAATGCTTAAACTTCAATCCCCGTTGCTCCCAGCTGCTTGCAATCTGGAACTCTGTGTCCTGCCTGTGTGCAGATGAGGAACCCTGTAAGAGATGGGGTACCTCCCATTTTTTCAGGAAAATTAGGAGTAAAGTGACCAGAAATAGAATAAATGCTTTGTAATAACTATATCAGGACTTTTTATGAAGGAAGCGCAGTGCTGCTCTTGGAAATCTCCTCCCTATAGATTGAAAAAAACACTAGCTATAAAGAAAAGAAATTCATGTGATCACTAGAATAATAATTGCCACTTGGTGTCTAAGGAGACTATTTCAGATATTGTTCATCTTAAATGGACAGTGTTTCAGAAGAGAAATCTACAAGGTGCCTGAGCCCCTTCTGTTAAAACTAATGATACTCTTATTCCCCACAAGTAAAGAAACAGGACAGGCTCTTCCGGTCAAGAAGGCGACGTAGGCAGACAGGGCTCACCTCCTCGCAAAACAGCATCAAGATTACAACTAAATATAAATAAACCATCACTCAGAACCATCAGAAATCTAGTTGAATGGGAGTCCAACAACTATGGAATTAAAGAAACCACATCCATCCAGACTGGTAGGAGGGGTGGAGATGGGGAATGGGCTGGTCCCACACCCACATGTGGCAGATAAAAATTAGGGAGGGATATCTCAAGAGCAAGGAGTCCCAGCCCCACACCAGGTCCCCAACTCAGGGATCCAGCATCAGGATGATAAGTACAACTTCTGGCTGTAAAAACCAGCAGGGATTGAGTTGGCAGAAGAAACTTCTAGAGTCCCAAGCAGTTCCTCTTAAAGAACTAACACAAAAATGTATTCAGACTCACTCCTTCTGAGCTCCAGCACTGGGGTAGCAGCTTAAAAGGCACCAGTGGCTGACAGGGAGGAACTGAAGTGTCTGGCATCAAGGTGAGCAGACCACTGTCCCCTCACAGAGCCACAGAACCACAGAGCCAGCGGGCAGGTGCCATATCTGAGACTCCATCAACTTGGCTAACACTGTGTGCCCTACCCTGGAGATCCCCAGAGACTCCATCCCACCCAGCTTACAGGCCCAACCAAGCTACTTTTCCATATGAATGGCTGGTCTTGGCTCATGCTTGACAACTTACTAAATTTTCCCAAGCAGCAACAGCTGGCCTTAGTGAGCCTCCAGCCCCTGCACTCCTTGCTAAGTGGCCCCAGGCCCAACACAAGTAGCAGCCATCTCAGATTGCTTTATAGCTCAAAAAGGGTGCCCCAAGCAAAACACAGGTGGGGGCTGACTGTGGCCTGCACCACCTGGGAAACCTCAGAGCCTGCACACCCAGTGGACAGCTACAGACCATGTTGGAGCACCACCTCCATGCCCCTGCACAGCTGATTCTCCACAGAGGGCCAGGGTGAGTGTCAGTGGTCATAGCCAGTCCTTACAGCTGACTGGCCTAGGTAAATCCCTCCCAATAACCTGCCAATAGCAACCAAAACTCAACTACAAGAGGAGGGTGTACTCAGCCCACACAAAGGGCTAACTTTGAGTACCCAGCTTGGGTGATAGAGGAAGCTGTGCCACTGGACTCTACAGGACACCTACCACATTAGGCCACACTACCAAGATATGAAATCAGAGCAGCTCTACCTAATACATAGAAAGAAACAAGGAGGCTGCCAAAATGAGGAGACGAAGAAACATGCTCCCCCGCTCCTGCAAAAAAAAAAAGATCAAAACTCCAGAAAAAGAACTAAACAAAATGGAGACAAGCAATCTATCAGAAGCAGATTCAAAACACTGGTTATAAGGATGCTCAAGGAACTTAGTGAGGACATCTACAGCACAAAACAGATCATCAGAAACAAAGGATACACTAGTGATATAAAGAACAATTTACAAGGAAACAACAGTGGAGTGGATGAAGCCAAGAACCAAATCAATGATTTCTAACATGAGGAACCAAAAAACAACCAATCAGAGCAAGAAGAAAAGAGAATCCAAAGAAATCTAGGATAGTGCAAACAACCTATAGGACAACCTCAAGCGTTCCAACATTTGCATCACAGGGGTGCCAGAAGGAGAAGAGAAAGAGGAGGAATGTGGAAATCTACTTAAAAAAATAATGAACAAAAACTTCCCGAATCTGGTGAAGGAAATAGACATGCAAGTCCAGGAAGCACAGAGAGTCCCAAATGAGATAGATGCAAAGAGGCCCACTCCAACACGCATCATATTAAAATGCCAAAAGTTAAAGATAAAGAGAATCTTAAAAGCAGTAAGAGAAAAGCAGAGAGTTACCAACAAAGGCATTCCCATAAGACTGTCAGCTGATTTCTCAAAAGAAACTTTGCAGGCTAGAAAGGATTGGCAATAAATTTTCAAAGTCATGAAGAGCAGGGACCTACAGCCAGGATTTATCTGCCCAGCAAAACTATCATTTAGAATCAAAGTGCAGATAAAGAGCTTCCCAGACAAGAGAAAACTGAAGGAGTTCATAATCACCAAGCCATTATTATATGAAATGTTAGCGACTTACCATATTTTGCTGTGTGTAATGCACAGTTTTTTGCCCAATTTTTTGAGGGAAAAGTAAAGATGTGCATTATACATGGGTATAATGATTACATACCATGGGTATAATAATCCCATGTGTAATGCACAGAAAAATACGGGTGCACATTATACATGGTGAAACACAGTATTTAAGAAAAAGAAGATCAAAACCATGAGCAAGAAAATGGCAATAAATACATATCTATCAACAACTGAATCTGAAAAACAAAGGAAACAAGAAGAACCAAGACAGAATCATAGATACAGAGAACATTTTGATGGTTGCCACATGGGAACAGGGTGTGCAGGAATGGGTGAAGAGGTGAGAGGACTAAGTACAAATAGGTAGTCACAGAATAGCTATGGAGAGGTAAAATATAGCACAGGAAAGGGAGAAGCCAAAGAACTTATATGCATGACCCATGGACATGAACATAAAGGTGTGGGGATTGCCTGAGGGAGTGGGAGCTGCTGGGTGGAGAGGGACAAGGGGGAAACATTAAGACTACTCTAATAGCATAATGAATAAAATACAATAAAAATAAATAAATAAAATAGAGAACTAGGAGAAATGTCCAATAGTACTGTCATTTGTTTACATTTTTACCTTGGCTTAAGTTTCAAAGAATCTTTTTGTTTGTTTCCCCTGAACAACCCGTCTTTAAAACACAACCCATTTATATAACTTTAGAATATTATGTAATATTTTACTTTGTTAAGAAAAAAAAACAATGCATGAGAGGTACCAAGACCTTAAGCCAAATCTTCAACATTTAAAAAATAAATCTATCCTAAAAAATATAAGGAACTCTTCATGCATAAAGAGGTTGGTAATATAAAAAAAAGTATGAAAGTCTATCTGTAAAAAAAAAAGATGTGTGATGTAACTATTTTTGAGAGATTATCGCATGGGTAATATTATGTGTTAAAATTTAAAGAGCATGCTAAGTACTTTATGTATAGAAACTCAGAATAAGCAATAACATGTTTTCCTTCTATATCTGAGATATTAGGAAAGTAACATTTTCCTTTCTCCTAGGACAACTTTGTGGTATGATAGAAAAGACAGACTTTCAAAGTTACAGCTCTGTTATTCTATAATGAAAATGATTAATAATTGTCTGAGAATCTTGTTCCTTTTTTTCTACTTAGCATTTTTTTAAAATTGTCTTTTCTTGAATTCTAAATTACAATCCCAGATCTGGGACATGGTTTTAGCAATTTTGAGTAAGAAACATCAATTTTTCCAAACCAAAATTCTTCTACAGACCATGTCCTGACAGGAAGGTTTGCCCTGCAGTCACTTAGAAGTCACCAGAACAAAATTCTTGAATGTTTTGAACTTTGGAATACTAATCTCACTGACCTCTGCTTCTGGGAAGAAACACTAAGTACAACTAAGAACCTTGGACATTTTACAACGTATAAGACAAATATAAAAGACTCTGAAACATGGAGAAAAGGCAGCAAATAAGCTAGGAAGTAGGACCCAAGGAAAAAACACAGAACCAAGTTTCCTGAGATTTCCTTTGCAGCACACATCCCAGATTTGGAGCTCAAGACAGGCAACGACATGCAACACCCTGCCTCAATCTGCAGAGAATTATGCAGAGTGAATAAAGCCAAACCCAAAAGGTTACATAGCATAATATTATATTTATGTTCCAGTCTTGAAATGAAGAACAGATGAGCGGTTGCCAGGGGTTAAGGAGATGAGGGTAGGAAGAAAGTGGGAGTGGCTATAAAAGGGCAACAGGATAAACTCCCGTGGTGTTAGAAGTGTTCTGTATCTTGACTGTGTTGAGTTCAATATCCCGGTTGTGAAATTGCACTATAACTTGCAATGTGTTACCACAGGAAGAAACTGGGTGTAGGGTACACAAATTCTCCACATTATTTCTTATAAGTGCACACGAATCTACAGTTTCCTCAAAATAAAAAGATTAAGATTTTTAAGTGCCTTCTAATAGGTCTTAACCTATAATTTAAGATGGCTGAGTCAAAATTCTTCTGCTGAAAAAATGAAGAATGTGTTTGTTATTGTATAATACATGTTTTGGAGTTTTAAAAAAAGCTCAAATTTTTAAAAACATTCTTCATAGCAAATATTCCCATAAACTTTTCTAAAACTGGGAAAGAAAAATTCTCATAGTCAGAATTAGCCAGCACAGTCATAAACTTATTACTTGGTGAGAAAATTTTAAAAGGGAGATCATAAATGGCTTTTAATTTAGAGATAATAAGTAATTTGACAACAAATATGTAATCACTTTTCCTTGAAAGTATCAATAGTCTTCCCTCACCACTCCACTTATATGTACATATTGGTAAAGATATACTACATTTTTTTAAAAAAAGATTCTATTTATTTATTTTTAGAGAGAAGGGAAGGGAGGGAGAAAGAAAAGGAGAGAAACATCAATGTGCGATTGCCTCTCATGTATCCCCCACTGGGGACCTGGCCTGCAACCCAGGCATGTGTCCTGACTGGGAATCGAACTGGTGACCCTTTGGTTCCCAGCCCATGCTCAATCCACTGAGCTACACCAGGCAGGGTAGATATACTACATTTTTAATGTTCATCTAGTTTGTACATTTTTCTATGAATCTTATTAATGTCCTTTATTTCTTATGTAATGTTGTCTTCATAAACATTGATTTATCATTTCTAAAAAAGAATGAGGCTTTTTCAATAGCCAACATGGTGGCATACAGGGCCTCCTTTTAGTCTAAATTACCTTTTGTATTTCAGCATTTAGCCCCAGAATGCTACACCATGCTAAGTAAGATTCACAGGAGAGGTCCCTCGATTCTGAGCAGGAATTTTTAAATGTGTGGCACCATCAAGAGGCAACAGCTTATACTGCTACTGTAACAAGAACCTAGGGTTTGTCTTCAAATACAGAAGCACCTGCTTTTAATAATAACTGTCATAGACCAGTGTAACACAGAATTACACTAAGACTAGCTCTGTGTTTCCCCAATGTGGAGTTACTAGATTATTGCAAACACCACTTTTTCCTTTTTCAGCCCCCTCTTGGCCCTATAATTGAAGAAGAAAAATAATGCAATAACTATTCTTATTCTAGGTTAACTGGGGACCATTGACAACCCTAATTTGCTAATGATTAGCTGTTTCAATATTTACTGAGCATCTACATATACGCCAACAATTTTTTTTAAAAGATATTCTCTAGTGACTCAAGGTGATCCGACAACAGAAAACAGCCTTTTTTATATTACCACTAGTTACATATTCACTCGTATTTTATTAGAAGTCAAAGAAGTTGGTGTAACCAACTTTGACAAAGAAGTCAAAGAGAACGGGTAACTTGCTTAGGCAGTAAATAGCATCACCATTTAATCCAGTGCTGCCCACTATATTAAAACTAATTTCACTTGCTTTCTCATTTTTCTTAATGTAAGAAACTTTTAAATTATGTAATTCACATTTATGGCTCACATTGTATTTCTGAGCTAGATTCTATAAACCTTCCACACACGGTGTTAAAAGTGAAATTATCCAAACAAGGCATAAAAGTGAAAGCAGGTAGAGATCGGCAAAGTACTGGCCATCTGCTTTAAGCATCAAAGCTAAGTAAACCAAGGCTGCACAGAAACAAGTCAGGCTACGCTAAATCTGAAGACTAAATCAACTAATGTAATAATGGACATTCTGACTCAGAACGTAGGAAGAAATTTGTAATTTCTTAATATCCCTTTAGAAAGCTGGAGCCACCGAGTCCATTTGGTTAGAAAAACCAACCTCTCACCCCATTTGCAGTTGAGCTGGCTCACTTCCCACTGGTGCAATCATTTTTTAAAAATTAAAACTATAATCAGGATGTAGCAAGAGGAAGAAGGGCCACATCAGGAAGGAGATGCCTTTCAAGTCGGATTAGAGGACAAAATAGTTTTCAATATTGAAGTTTGCCTTCATATTCCAAACACATTCTTCTTCTTCAAAAAAATTAAAACTATGGCTAAGCAACAATAGTCATTCTCTTAACATTATCCATTCTGCACCCACCAAGAAATGATGTCAAATTCACAAAACAAAAAGGTGTGAATGCCCTAATTTCTCTTTTGGGACAGGAGCCACTGAAGCGGACGCAGGGAGAAGCAAGTGGAGAAGCAACACACACACACTGCAGGTGATGGCATGACTTCCACCTGGCGACCCTCACTCTGCTTGGGTTTCCACGCAGTTGTCCCTGGTTATAAACCCTGTTTACTCCCAGGTCTTTAAAAACAGTACCTGTGTTGTATCACCTTAAAATTGAAGAACATATATATTTATGTTATAGAATTCCATAATTCCTTAAATGTGCTCAATTATACTTTTAACTACTTATAGAAATGCAAGCCTTGATTTTCGTATGACCCCGTAGAGCACCAATTCGTACAAAGAATGCTATAAAGTTTCCAAAATAAAGAAAAATAACTCACTTTCACCTTCTTATTTTTAATTGAAAATTGGGAGTGAATTTCCCCATTTCTAGGAGTAAAAAGAATGTGTTTATGCTGAGATATTTGTATTCTTTTGTATACAGCTTCACTGTTACCTGGAACGAAGTGCATACACTTAAGGTTGAAATGTCTGGGAACCAGGGGTACACAGCCTACAGCATAGAGTACGGAAAGCCTCAATGAATGCCATGAATAGGTATCAAATAATCCGTTTACTGTTCTCACAAACTAACATGTACGCATTTCTTCCCATTACTCTAGTCATCTGGCTACGGGGTGGATGGACACCGGTGAGCAAGACAGACACAGTCCCAACCTCTTACAATTTAAAATCCTTTAGTTATAAACTGCTTCCACAGGAGCTGTTGCAAAATAACTTCCAAAAGGTGGAGAATCTTTCATCCAGACATTTCAACTATTCAAATAATGACTACCATGGAAACATTAATATATGCCTTGAAAGAAGGCCAACCTTTATTTTCAATATGCATGTAAAGAGTTAGAAAGCCCTCTTCCATGATGCCTGATGAGAGCTGGCATCCTATTACATGTTTGAGAAATGAATGCCAAGTTTGGTCCTACAGAGTTCTAAATGGCGACAATGTTGTTTATCAGGGCACCGCAGATGACTGTCATCAAACCAGAAAGTAAATATTGGATTGCTACAAAGCAATTTGTGGGAGTGCATCGGTTCTCCACAGAAGCACAGATGCTTTTAGTAATGGAACCAAATGAATACGCTCAACAGCAATAGGGTTTGCTTTAACATTGTCTTCCCTTGCCTTTCTAAAATGACTTAACTGCCCTCAGCCATAAGAAGAACAAAATGGCCATCCATTTTACCGCTACCTCCATATTACTGGGAGGGTATCAAATGAGGTATCGGGTATCAAATGAGATGAATAAAAGAGTAAGTATTCTGGCTACTTTGTAAAGATTTCTGTAGCTTCTGGAACATCTGTTTGTCAAAGAATCAGCATTACCCCTACATGGAAAACAGCTCAAAGGATCACCAACCAGCCCTAATGACATCATGACGTCTACGAACTGAAGCGCACACACTTCATGCACACACGACCCTCTCAAGACCTCACTTACACCTAGTAACTGTTAGTTTTGGAACATTTTTAAACAAGGCTTGATATCTGATTTCTAAAATCATAAAAAAAGAAAAGAAAAGGCTGGCACAATGACAAAACCAAGGTTTGGCAGCTGAGAGCAAGAAAGAAGGAAGAAAAATTATTTTAAAAAACTAAACAGCTCAACTAGCACAGCAGTTGGAAGCTATTTAATGTAGACTCCAAGAAAATTATTATTCCTCATTAATAGGTCCTTGGAGATTCACAATTAGGGTTCAGCCTTTAAGACTCAATATAATTACCTTGAGTTTTCAAATAAAGATTGAACAAGTTAAAAAAGCAGATGAAACACTGCTATAATTAAAGCTAAGCTAAAAAATACCACAGAAATTATGCTTTGTGAATCAGCTTTATGCCTGCTTGGTGTTCTCATTAATGAATTCAGTAAATCTTTGGCATCTCTTCATGCTGTATTTGTGTAAGAGTTGTGTTTATTTTTTGAAAATCAGGCTTTGACAATTTGGAGGTCCCAGTGAAATGTCCAAGGGCGCTGCATCGCACATGAAGTATGTATCTCATGGGCTGAAAGCCCAGGCAGAGCTTTTCTTGGCTCCTGGAGCGAATCCCAAATGGCAGTAGAACTTCACCTTCACTGATTCGGTATTCTCTGAAGATTTTGTTTTCCTACCCTATGCTTTTGTTTTTGTTCTGATTCTCCGCCAAGTTTGATCCGGGTTTTGGTCTGCACACAGCCAATTGTTATGACCCTCCTCGGAGGCAGCAGTAACTGGGGAGCGGGTTTTATGGTCTGACCACTTGGTGATCTGTCTGGTAGACCTGGAATCTCTACTCTTGCTCAGGTGAAAGTTGACTGGACATTTGCTAATTGTTGGTTTTAACTTGTTGGTTGTTTTTCCTACTTGTGAGTTCAAACCAGGACAATATTCGGCACCCAGCAGATAAGCCACGGGTCTGCTGAGATCTGGAAGAGTGACATTCCATGTTCCAGTGTTTACTCTTCACCTGCAGCTGAAGCAGTAGAACTCACGCTATAAGTTCTGTATCTGTGTGTGTCTCTGTACCCGACGGGGAGATCCCTGTGTGGGGGAAATATTTTCCTATGCCCTAAGGATAATAATAAATTAAAATAAAGGACCTCTGCTTCTGATTAATTTATAGAGACTAGTATCATTTAAATAAATCTACCATTTTCCAAGTTTTAGAAAATAAAATGATTCTAATAATTGTAACGTGTTCCTCTTTTAGAAAGAGACCTTTCTCATCCTAACTGCTGACTTTATGAGGATTTTCCCCTAGAAAATAAATTTACATGATTAAAGTGAATGCTTATATAAGTCAGACTGACTTAATAAATCTTATTTTAAAACAGCTCTATATCTTTGCCTTATTTTATCAGTGTGCATAGTATAATACAAGTGTAATTTCATTTTTAAACAGGTTGGATTTGGTTTATCATAAAGAGATTAATTTATCTGAGTGTCTTAAAGGTCATATATTAGTTCACTGAAGAGATAAGCTAAGATTACTTCCATATGATGCTTAAAATTATGAAAAATATAAAACTTGTACTCAACTAAATAAAATTATGATAACCAACCTTTTTATATCAACAGTAATTACGTTCTATGATGTATCAGCTTAACCATATTTTCTAGTATCTTTAGTACCTTTGTCTTAAAGTGTCTAGTTGTCCCAGTATGTGAAAGAAAACTGTGAAGAACAAAAGTTGATGAAAATTTCAAAAGTGTAGGTTTGCAGAAATGGAGCTTTATTTGACTTGCTTTATAATACCTGCAAAGAGTTACGTCTATAAAGACACAACAGAATGTTAAAATTTTGACAAAGTTTATAAAACTTTGGTAATTCTTTATGAAGTAATTATTTCTTTAAAAATGACACATACAACAAGTGCCCTATTATCGCAAAACTAAAATGCAGTTATCTCTATCGAAATGACACACTGATCTTGCAGAAATCAGCCTATGCTTACAAAACGCAGTGAAAGTGTACTTTTCTGTGTAATCTGCCTAGAAAGCAGTTTCAAAATCTCACAAGAGTAACTTTGTGTGCATTATGCTAACTGGGATGTATCCCTGCATATTTAAAATGACAAAAAAGTTTCTCATTTCTAGAGAGGACTTAAGATTTCTTGTTTTTTTGTAAAAACAACTTAATCATTAAGAAACCAAACTGCAAACATTCGTTGTTCACAGGCACGGACAACTGGTTAATATTTGGTTCTGCCTTCCCAAGATCAGACCCTAAATTTAGAAAAAAAAATTTTCCCAAAGAGCTTTCATATCTGAATTATCTTTAAATTTTCCCAGAGGGCCCTTGGGCAGTCAGAAGGATTTATTTTTTAATCTTACATCCCAAAATGCTAGAGATAATTAGGTTTGTTTGCTATGCCCCTTATTTACAAATAGGTCAACATTGTCAAGAATTGCATAGGAAGATTGGTCAAATCAAACGAGAAGTTCAGCCTTTCCCAGGCTAATTTCGTATAAGTAAAATACTGTGATCCATGCCCTGGCTGGGTGGCTTGGTTGGTTGGACTGTAGTCCAGGACACCAAAAGGTTGCAGGTTCGATCACTGGTCGGGCTGCATACAGGAGGCCACTGAACAATGTTTTTCTCTATGTTGATGTTTTCTCTTTCTCCTTCTCACTCCCCACTCCTCTCTCTCTAAAATCAATAAGCATATCCCTGGGTGAGGATTTAAAAAATATAATACAAATAAGCTCAGAGATCACATACTTACAGAACGATCTTGGATATATGCCAATGTCCTCATCCTCTGGTTTTTACCCTCAGGCGAAACATTGACTAAAAAAGACCAACATCTGATGCCCTGATAGAAGATTTTTAACTCTCCTTCTTGCTGATATTTGTTAAATTTGCCAAGGATTAATCATGGACAATTCTCTTAACCTCACCAGTAGTCTCTGCTTCTCTCATGCTTCCCTAAAGACTCTGCTTAAGTTATAGACTAAAATGTGCCTTTAACAAAGGAAGACAGTCTCAGAGCCTCACGGACAGAACTCTATCAGGTACTCTTCACTCTTAATAGTTCGAAGAACAGACTTACGGGTAGAGGCTTCTGAGCTGACATTACATAGACAAGTAAAGGATGAGACAGTTTCAGTAATAGGCAGCTAAATCAGATTTTTAGGATTTCTCTTAATCCAGAAGTAGAGGATTTCATATAATTAAATTAATGCCCCAAGATGCAGAGGAATAAGAATTACATGGAACTAATGGAACTGACGTAGGAAATCTAATTTCTAAATGTAAATATGTGTTTTGGAAAATTATGGGTATTATTTTCAATGTTCTGTTTTCTGATGGGAAAACTCTTTAGCACGCATCTCGATCTATCTCTAACCTTCAATTTAGTTGACTATGATTTTGCAAACTAAATGAAACATTCTTTTAATGGTAGCTGGTCCTTCTTGTTCCCTCAGATTTCAGGGAGAAATATTTTTTTCTAAAACACTGTACTTTTTAATGGCAGTAACATTACTTTGCAGAGGCTCAAGAATAATCTGTCCTTGGTTTTACTGGGATGTAATCAGACAAACAGACCATGCAACAGAGGCCAAACCTAGAGTGTCATACTTAAAAATAGCCTCATTTCATCAGCTATGACAAGCCCATTATTAAGGAAAATAACTGGAGCCAGTACCCACCACACTGTTCCAAGAAGCTGCATTAGGACCAATAGATGGCTGACAAGGCACCAGCTTTACAGGAAGTAAGGAAAGTCACTTCCTCAACTGCCAGGGACCTTAGCAGATGCAGGGACACCAGAGGAAAGAGAAGTTCACCAACACTTATAGATGCTAAAGATGAAACCCAGCAGCGATGAATTTTGAGATTGGTTTCATATCGTTCGGATAAAAGTGTAAATAAGAGCATTTGAGGAAGATTTTTGGAGTGATGGACACCACTGAAATGCTCTTCTAGGTTCTTTAATAAATGATTAGCTAGAGAAGTTAATTCTCTGGCTTCATAAATAATAGTTGTTCAGCACAGTATAGAGCTAGGCTTGCTATCCATATACTATATGGCTTTCATATGTTAACCAAAACCTCCTTCTGATTGAGCAAAAAGGAAAAGGGCTCATGGGCATGGACAACAGCGTGGTGACTGCTTGGGGGAGGGGGTGTAAGGGGACTAAATGGCAATGGAAAAAAATACAATGAAGAGTACAAGGAAAAAAAAATTCTTCTGGACTTATGCCAATGAATCAAGCCCAAATCCAATGCCTTTTGTACCATGAAAAACCTCTGGAGATTATGATAATGAAGGAAACTGTCATGTTTGAGCATCAACTAACAGACCCACCCAAGGAATGTCTCTCTAAGGATATACACACATTTGTTTTCATTCACTATCACATACTAAGATATCTGGAAACGCTATGAGAACAGACACAAACATATCACATGAGTTATGCAAATGATTCTTTTGCTAAAATGCGAAACAAATTTTGTCCTGTATAGATGCCAATAGTTTCTGTTCACTATAATTAATCCAAAGGTTACAACTGAATTGCCCTATAGGGCATTAACTAGTCTGATATATGATTCCAAAATCTTATTCCACCATATTTTCTTTTAGTAACTAAAATATTTTTCATACTTCTACACCTTTGTAAACCACTTTTACCAGCCTGCCGCTTCCCTCATTAAAGAGATACATAATTCATCATTAATGAATCAAAACAATCTCTGACAGCTATTCATCCTATAAGCAAAAACAAAAGAAATAAAAAAAACCCTTATGCTTTAAAGAAAACAGAGCAGAAAAATGTAGTAGTTTCTCTCTATTCATTATGAAACTCTCAAGAAATGTTTCTTCCTTTATCATTATTTTCAATATTTTCCACAACAAGCATAAATCCATTTTAAATAGAGAAAGACGAGTCAAACAATTTGGAGTATGTGCAGCTGGGAGTCACTGTGGGCGCTGAGAGACACGGCTGCAGGGAGCCCGAGGCACGTGCGGGGTGCACAGTGCAGAAAAGAGGTTGAGCACCATGTAGGCAACCTTGACTTTTCCAGATACCTTACCACAGAGCCCTGCCTAGATCTCCATGCATTGCAGTTTCACTAATTACTTCTATCACACCATGTACAAGCAACTTCGATGATATGCATAATACAAGTTGGTGTTTCCTCACAGCCTTTAAAGAAGTAGTCTGTAAGACCTAAGAAATTCAGTAAAATTCATAACTACCTTTGTTAGGTTTCTCAAGAATTTATACCTGTGAGAATTCTGAAGAGCAATTTAACATAACTTTGAGCAAATGTAGCCTACCAAATATCCACAGGTGACTAAAAACAGTGATCTGGGAAGAGGAGAGAGAGCAGGAGAAATTCTAGGAAGGGACAGCAGTGGCTGGTGCCTGAGGAAATTCTACATGCCCACGTAAATCCTTGGAGTTTGTCTCCAAGAACCTGTTCAACGAAACAGTGAGGTCAAGTCAGGTGATTACCAATCGCTCCATCTCCTGCTCCCTGAGTCTCTCCTCCCTTTGCCGTCGGTGATAATCCATCAGGTCATCGCGTCCTGAAATGGAACTAATGCTGCTTTTCCGTTCCCGAAGGACGGGCTGGGGAGTTCCTGAGGCCTGTCTGAGGCTCTCCAAATCTGCATCATCCAACTCGACAGATCCACAAGAGAAGTTCCTCCTGGCCGTAAACACTCTGTCTGGCTCTATGGGAGGAATTGAATGGCCTGAGCTGGTCCCGGAGTAGGAAGCCTTATCAAGGTCATCAGAGGTACCAGAGGAGGTGGAGGCCAGAAGCATCTTCCGAGCCATGCGAGGACTGCCAGGGACACTGAGTGTGGAACTTACATAAGGACTGCCCTCAGACACAGAGGTTTTGTAGGGTAAAGCCCCTGAGCTCAAAGAAGAAAAATTCAGGTAATTGTCATTGTCTATTATGCTACGAGGTAGATCTTTTTCCCCCAACTTTGTTCGTTTGGAATTGCCCAGAGAGTTTCTTGGAGGCAAACTGAGAGGCTTCAGCTGGTTCTCTGTGGCCCTGTGCAACCTGGGGAGCGATCGGCTATAGGCTCCCATGTGACTCAGGCTGCTACCCGAATACTTCCTAGTTCTTAAACTGATGTTTTCAGATGCCGGCTCCCTGTGTCTGGTCAACTTGGGCGGAAGCCCCAGGTTGTCCTGGATGCTCATTTTTCTGGCTTGCTTTGGACTTGAAGGCATGCTCGCTGCCCCTGATCTGCTGATAGGGGAGGGGCCGGTGTCACCGAGGGAGCTTCCATTCCACATGGCCAGAAGGGAGCCAGACGCCTTTCGGCTTTCCAGCCCTCCGAGAAAGTACACATTGTCATGGGATTTATTCCTTGAGCTGTGTTTGGAATAGGGAGGCTTCTCAGAGAGCCTCAAGGACCTCTCACTGTCCCGGCCAGAATAATGATCAAAGTCCGCTTTCCCACGTGCATAGCCGCTGAGCGAGGGCGAAGCGCTGCGTAAAGGAGTGGGAGGCTTCACGGCAATATTTTTGTCAGTTCCATCATAAGAGAATGGCTTGCTTCCCTGGATTTTGGCCAAGGAGGGGCTATTTCTGACACTGGTTCCCAAAGGAGAAGGGCTTCTCTTCACAGGCACAGGCTGTGAGAGGGTTAAATAAGAACCAGAATAGTCTCCGTTGGCTTTAAATCTCAGGCTGGAAGAATATTTCTTTGGGTTCAGGCTCTCCATGGTGTTTTGGGAATTGTTCTCCAGGGAATTTGACGTAAAGCTTGCCTCTAAACTACCATTCTGTTGTTGCACGTGGCTATGCTCTGCCATAATGTTCCTGGAATCTGTAAAGGAAAAAAAAGAAAGTTTCACTTAAAGGAGATTTAGAAAGACCAGGCACTTGTCAGCCCACATCGGAACAAAGAGCCTTGCAGCCTGCCCTAATGTAATCAACAAACTCAATCTCTCCTTTAGTATAAACCTAACTAAAGTGTACTGCAAAATGAAGGACAATGAAGACCACTGATGTGGGATGTTTTTGTTCAAAAGAAAAAATAATTCAAAAGAACATCAGTGATATTTGAGAGGAACAAACCCCTAAACACAGGTGAAGGATTAGGTTGGCACATAAAAAAGGAGCATTTCCCCTTAGTGTCCTAGTCCTGGGCGGACCACCTGCTTCCTGAGCACCTAGCAAACCCCCAAAGGGACGGATGATGTGATGGGCCTTCCTTCAGATGTCTCTGCTAGAATCATCAACTGTGCAAAAGTAAAGTCCTGAGGAAACAAAATTCACACTCTGGCAGAGAAAAAACGTGTTATGTGAGGCCCTGACCAAAAACATCAAGGTTAGAAGATGGCTCTTTAAGAAAGGTTGCAACAAACCTTCTCAACAAAAAAGACTTCTTACAGCTCCTGCAACCACCAGAAAAAGGTGGGTAATAGAGGAAATAGAGGAAAGAGTGTTCCCCAAATTACCACCCTATCAAAGATAGGGTGGATTGAGGTTTTTAAAACCTGAAACTGACATATCTTTCAAGTTCCCAAGTACCCCAAGCGCACCACGCTCGTCCTTGATCAAACTCCCTGCTCTCTCAGAAACACTTTCTCCATTTTTTTGCGCCGGCTTGAACCCACCCATTCCTTAAGACTCAGATTAGGATTCTGTCTTCCACAATTACAATTTCTCTGAAAACGTATGCATCCATACAAATATTTTGGGCTCTAGCTTGAACAACTAAAGAAACTGAATTAACTGAAGAAACTGAACAACTAAATTAACTGAAGAAACTAAAGTTTTAGCCTAGTCTATGAGACTACATTTGAATTACAAAGTATCACTGCAAATGAGGTTTATACAGCTCACTGAGAAAAAGACTTTCTTTAGATCATCAAAGTGAAAGACATTCCCACGGAACTCAGGCACAGCTAAGGTGGTCCTGCAACTCCTCAAGCCCCTCAGACACTAGTTACCACATCTCTGGTCTCTACCCCAACAGTATCACTTATGGCTAGTAATCAATTTCAGAATGTGCTTGTTTCTGTAACTCGGCCACAAGATGAAGGAAGAGGGTTATGTTTCACATTTCTCTCTTATCTCCACCCTCGCCTGACTCCCACTGTCGCACAGGTGAGACACTCAAAAGAAGCCAAGATTTTAATTTCAATCACAGCCTTCCCCACTCCCTCCCAGCCCCAGATCAAAGAACTTCGTCTTGCCTGCTCAGCTTTACAGACTTCACAGGCAAATTCAGGACAGCCTAATAAGGAACTGCTTTTTGTCCACAGAGCGGGACTAAGAAACAGCCTGGCTGCTTAAATCCTGGCAACGGACTTAGCATTATACATCACCCTATAAAGCTGCAGCTTCCCTCAACAAGCTCTGCCTTGGGTTCCTTATCTTCCAACCAAAAGCCCTACCCTGATGGATAAAAGCATAATTATCTTTTGAAATATCCTAAAAAAAAAAAAAAAAAAAAAAGAGGAATTCTCCTTTAGAATTGCCTCCCAGCTGGAATCTGGCCCTGCATTTGGCTCTGCCAGACCTTGCATTCCTCAGGAATAGCACCATCTCTCCATCTCTGCCCCCAAGACAAACGCCGCTGGTAGCAACTGTCCACTACTACCATTGAGACCTGGAGGGCAACAGCAGCCGGTCTGAGACTTGTCTCACCACTCCCCCTTGGAGGACAGAAACCAAAACAACCTCTAGGCTTGATCCCTTCCATTCCCAACTATCTTCATCTCTGGTGGGTTTGCAGTCCCAGCAAACTTCGGCCAGTTCCCTCAAGTTACAGATCTTTGAATTGAGGAAACAAGAAAACAGGTGGAGGATAGTGAGGATATCACAGCCTTATTTATTATGAGGGGGTTAAGGAACTCCCTGCTTCAGTAACTCTTCTATCCTCTATCACTTTTCTATCATGTCCTTTCTCATTTTATTTATCAACAAATCCTACCAACACTGTCCTTAATACATATTCTCATCTGATCATTTCTTACCATTCCCACTGCTACCTCCCTATACAGGCCAATATCTTCTACGGCTTTGTCTATATGCCTCTTCTCCTACAACAAGAATAACCATGGGCTGGAAGCATCCCAAAAAGTTAGCAGTGGATTTATCTAAGTGGTGATTTTTAATTCACCTTTCTCATAGTCGTTTGTATTTTCCACAGTTTAAACAATGCATTTGGGTTACTTTTTTAAAATGCATTAAAAAAAAAAAACCCACTTAGCGTAAAATAGTAAAATACAACCTACAGCAATACTTCATTTTCAGGTTAATTAGACTTATTTTACCTAAGCTCCTGACCGATTTTTGAGCCAGGTATTAGCTCTTCCAAAAAAAGTTAATTTTAAAGAATTTTGATTAAACTAACTTAATATGCAAATATCTGAAGACTTTGACAAATCTTCTGAACTCTTCTAAATGACTCAGGCAAAAATGTTAATTATGACAATTTACCCATTTTATATTTTATACATCTGAAAAGCCACAAAATTAAATACAACACCCTTCCTAATATGAATAGTATAAACACAGTGTTTATTTTTAAGTCTCCAGATGTTTGCTAAACATGCCTTAGACAATAATATTGGTATCCTCATTTTTAAAAAAATGTACTTACTAGGGTATTTATGATTTCATGTCATTCTGCTTATTGTATAGAAAAATTAATTTCAACAGGTAGTTTTAGGTACTTCATCAAGTAGATATTAAGTGCCTACCACATGTCAGATACTGGTATGCAGGCATTAATGTTGCCCACTAATATTCCTGCTCTCCTCCTTCCAGAAACACAGGGGTGTTGCTCTTCCTCATCCCCGTGACATTAGATGTGGCTGGGTCCCTTGCTTTGAGCAATCAAATATGAAAGTGAAATGTCAATTCCAAGCTGAACTGTCAAGAACTGGAGCATGAATTGCATTTCCATCCTCCTGCACACCTCCAAGTCTGCGGTGGCTTCCTGAGGCCACACTCTTCGACCCTTGCCAACCCTAGATTGCTGTAAGCCCCAGAGATTTGGAAGTCGTTACTAGGAAGGTGTTAATCCTCATCAAGTGCCCGCATACACCAGGCCTTGAGCTAGGCACTGGAAAGGATGTGGTCAAAGATGCCCTGTCCTGCCTTTAGGTTGCTCACAGTCCAAAGAGGGAGACACACGTATGAACAAATGCTCTAACGGTGTGGTCCATACACACCTCAGTAGAGGACTGAAATGGCAGACTGGTGAAGGGGCATGAAGGGAGGCTAACCCTGTGAGAGTGGTAGTCTGGGGGAAAGAAATGACAATGAACTTAAGTCCTACTGAAAGAAAGGGAATCTGACGGCTCTTACCCAAAGGTAGCATAAAGCCATGTCCACACCGGAAATGTCGTGATTTGAAGGCTACAAACTAAATCCCAAGCCCATTTTAGGCCAAATTACTGCTACATCCAGCAAATATCCTGTCTCTGATGGAGTAAGAACTGTGTAGAAAAAAAAGCCAGTTATTTTCCATATCATGAACCTTAAAAATCAAAGATGTAACTCTCTTGGGATAAGCTGTATTTAATAATCATGTATTTCCCTCCCATAGTTCCCCTTTTCCCACCTCTGCCGCTGCGTAAGACATGCTGTCCGGGCTTCAAGGCAGGTGCCTGCCCTCAGAGTGACTTAAAATGGGACAGCATCCTCCAACCATTTAAGTTATGTTACACAAGGATACAAAAGGAAATCCATAAGTAAGGTGTTAGAATAAACAAAAAGAGAATTGAAGCCAGTGGGGAAGACTTTGGTTTTAAGGTAATGTGTAAAAAATGAGAAACAGACCTAAGACAGAAAAATTATTCCCACAATGTGCAGACACAGCAATCCAGAAAGCAAGGCAGGGCAGATGCTACTAAATAGAAGTCAAAGCTAAGCAGAAGCCCAAACTTTGCATGTTAGATATTTACCCTAACAGTACGGAGTTGAAGGGTTTAACACCTCATGTCCAAATGGATACTTGAAAGTTTAATTTTTGACTCAGAAATAGAAGATATTGATGTCTTCTATAAGATAATACATTTAGGTAAATGTATTAATATATTTCAACCTGTTTGCAATCGCTAATGCTTCTTAATCAACCCAAGTGAAATATCACCAAACTATTCCCTTTTTATTTGGGCCAATAAACTGTAGAGAACCTCATTACCCTGCAGCGTGGCAACACTTGGTTCACCCTCCACCCCACAAACAGTCTTATAAAAAAAAATAGGAATTACTTAATTACCAAAGAAATTTTGTTGGCCAGTCAAAATATAATACCAAAATATTCAAAATAATATTGGCTGGAAGAAGATCTGTTCTGTGGCCTCCAGGGAGAGACTAGCAGGACATTT
The DNA here is from genome assembly GCA_004027475.1 of Anoura caudifer. Lineage (NCBI taxonomy): Eukaryota > Metazoa > Chordata > Mammalia > Chiroptera > Phyllostomidae > Anoura > Anoura caudifer. The sequence continues at coordinate 22,839 of PVKU01004979.1, forward strand.
GCAAACAATACACCACATCTGAGAAGCAGCCAAGCAACACTACCCCACCACACATGTTTGTAGGAGAAAGTTACAGATGATCTGGATGGAACGACGCTCCAGAAAATATTTAAAGGGATATTCATGTTTGACATCCCAGGTTTTTAGTTCAACCTTATTGGGTCTGTTAAAGATATATAAAAATGTGTACATTTAAAGACTTATCGAGTACACACATGGCATTCATTCCTTTTCCTAAAGCTTAGTTGACCTGCCGTAGCTGAGTGCTTATGTATACTCATCTCAGCCTGCCATCTCTCACTCCCACAAATCAGCGCAACTCTGAAGGTGGACAATCTGCCACACAGGTGGCATTTCTGACCCAAGGAGTGACAAGAACGGCTGTTGACACCTCTCTCCTTCCCCACACTTCTGGAGTATTCTTTTCGTTGCCTGTGAGATCACCTGAGTGGAAGTCTAGAAATGGGGAAACATAGGAGAATACAGAACAGTGTGGACTGAAAAAGGAGGTTTTATGGAAACTAACCCCACAGGGTGATTCGACCATAAATTCCTAACTGGGCAGGTCATGGTGGATGGTCATGCTCACGCTCCAAGCATGTAATCTCTTTAGTAAAAGGTTTATCTTTGCCTTAAGCAAGCCCTGTCTGATGTTCCTATGCATTTAGGTTAACACACTTTGGAAATGCAAACTGTCATTCTAGGAAGCATTGTTTTTTCAGTGTGCGGAGGTCTTGCTTCCAGGCAAATCCTGTTTGGCTCAAGTAAATTTTTATAAAAATTCTCTACAGGTTTGGACATTCTTATGTGTGCAACAGTAACCAGTAACCTGCCTTGAATGAGGATGAAGGTGTGGGCAAGGAGAGGGAGGCCGGGAGGGTGGAGATTATGATGGAAGAGTTCGGGTTTAACTACCCAGCAAGGAGGGAGCTCTGCAGACAGACGTCACCAGAGACTGCAGCTGAGGTCATGAAAAGAAAGGAGAAGCTAGGTGGAGGGTGAGAAGAACACTGCAGGTGTTGCCCAAGTGCCAAACAAGAGCCACCCACCCCTCACCCACCGTGCAGGGGAGGTCCGTGTTAACACGTGTAAGAGAGGAGGCGAGGAGGACTCCAAGGTTTCTACCCTCTTCTGTTTATTTTGGGTTCCATGTATATTTTATGTAAACAAAAATGTCTCCAGGAAATTATAAAATCACTGCATTATGTTACTGTGGAAGTGTCACTGTCCCATGGGCTGCAATGGCTGCATATGCGTATCCACAGAAAGGGCCTGGAGAAGGCATCTGGTGACCACATGAGAGAAAAGACAACACTGGGGAGTCTAAACAGGAAAGAAGCTGAAGTGTTGAAACGTTTGGACTTACTTTCTAAGCCATAAATTTAATGCCCTCAGACCTCTCGTTACTCCGTCACCTGAAATGCACATTACCTCCTGGTCAACTAGAACGTGGCAGGAATCAAGAAGAGACCTCAGAGAGATACCACAGACAGTCCCAGTACTTTTTTCCTAGAGAAGAAGAGAATCAGTTGATAACTTAATCTCAAGGATCATGTTCAAAAGTGTCTTGGTGGATTCTTAGTTCTCTTTGGCTCAATTCTGGCATTCTTTTTTAAATATATAGTTCTCTAGCTCCATTTGTATCCAATAACATCTCGGTGAAGCTGATCCCCTTCGAACTGTGTCACCAACAGTGAATTTTCTGCACTGTCAGCGCTGGAGCTATAGTGATGTGGTTTCAAGGCCATGACAACATGCCCAGGAGACAAGTCTTAAAAAAATTAAAGAAGTGTCTGTTGGGTTGTGTTGTGTTGCAGGAGAGAGACTTCGTCTGGCCTATATAAATGCAGTTTTCCAGGTAATTTATATCAAGACAGTTTGGAGAGTCCTGAATTATACAAGTTACTTGTCATTTTACATTTTACGTCACAGTGCACAGACACTTCTGAGATGACCTAATCCGGCAGGAATTAACAAAAGGAAGACTGGGAAAACAAGTGATAGGAAAATGGAAATCATTTTATGTTTCTGGGGGAAAGCAGGGATGGAGGTGAGAAGCACGTTCAGGAAAAAGTAATCTCAAACAAAAAATCAGGAAGCATTAGGTTAAAATTTTTATGTTATAACAAAGTTTGCTTCTCCATCTTCATCCTCCACAAAGGGCCCTGAGAGCCGAGGTGCTGGCTCTGGGGGAGTGTTTGCCACAGACGGTGACTGCTGCCTGCGGTTCGAAGCTCTCCCAGAACACTGGTGGTCCACAGGCTGGTGTCTTTCAGCACTGATGTTTATGCTACAGCGCTGTTATAAATAAAGCATGTACTGATGACATGTAATTGAATTCAGACACCAGCTTAGAACAGCCCCTCAGAAGCAGTGCCATTCTTTACATAAACACTGGCAGGTATTCCTGTGGAAACCAACAGTAACAGATGGGGGCTGAAGGGAAGCTTTCAGAGGACTAAAAGGTAAAAACTGAGAGGTCTGTTTCAGCCCCACACTTCAAGCTTAAGCATGGAGGACAGCGATGAACACACAAAAAAAAAACCTCCCTCTTTTCTCACTAATCCCCACATGAAAACATAATGAAGGGGGCTAATTAGAAGCTCCAGGAAGAACCACTTTCTTCTCTAGCAATATTCTCATTTCAGAAATCCAAATGCAGCCTGCTTTCCCTATCCTGCATTATCCAAGCACCACTGTGAGTTAAACCCCAGTCCTTCCAACTGTCCCTTTGCAAACTTACTTTCCTTCTTCACAAATACTTCCTTTCAGCACTAAATCCTTCTCGGCCTCCCCCATCTCTGCAAACAAGCCTCACTTCTCCACAAAGCCCCACGCCCACTGGCAAACACTACCTCCCCACAAATGTTTCCGGACCCCCTCTCTCTCACATATCACCTCCCCACAGTTTCTGCGAGCATCCCTACACCCGCACCTTCCCATTGTCCCCATGTCCATCTCCGCAGAACTTCATCATCTCCCACTTACTCGTCCACGATTGCTAAACTCTGTTCCTTTCATGCTTCTTCCACACTCAAGATTTTATATCCCAGGGCAGGGGGGAAAAAAGCTGTTCGTGGGCATAGTACTCTTATTAGTCTTTTTGCAAATAAACATAGCAGCAAATGGATTCCACTCCTTTTCCTTTGTACCAGTTTCTTTCTCATTTAAAGATCTGCCCATTCGAACAAAATACTTATTATCCACTAGAGACTCATAGGTAGGTTGATTATCTCCAAGGAGGACATTTTCATGTCTCAAAAAGCCGTTCTACAGAAATAAATGTATTTTAATAGCAGGATAATAGTTGTTTCATTCTCGTAGGTTGAGCCTATTACAACAGGAGGCTGTAAATCTCACTGTGTGTAGACGTACACACACGCTCACAGACAGCCACAGAGACAGAGACACGCAGCCCACATGCCCACAGCAGTCTAAAATGCACAAAGGCTTTTTGTGACTGCCAGAGACGGCTCTTCAGGACCTAGGCAACGTGAGGCATCCTCAGAGCCTCGCCAGGAGTGTCCAGGCGATGATGCACAGCAGGGTGGGGATGGAGCGGGGACGTGCGGACCACAATAACCGTGATATGAGTCTCAGGACACTGGATTACACCAGTTTCTTCGTTTTCTTTGGTTTTGGCTTTTGAACCTCTGCTTTATTACATTTTGAAAACATGTAAAAGAAAAGATGAGGCAAACCATTAAAAAAAGTACAGTATCAGATGATGCTACCGAGAGGACAGGAGCACAAAAGGAAGCAGTGAGTGATGGGGAATAAGGAGAACACTACTGCAGAGGGAAGAAGTGAGGACAAAAAGTAAAAAAAAAAGTTTTAGTTTGTTCTTATCACAATAAAGGAGTCCAACCGCACACTACCATGTTCTTCTTTCAGCTCTAGCTGTGCTGAAGTCTAAGCTTTGTCAAAAAGAAAAAAAAAATCACTTCAGATGATATTCAAAGTTTCCTAAAAGTAATCACAATCAACAGCAGTATTTCAAATGAGGATCTTTTTTTTTTCAGTTTTATAATTTATTTTTTTTAATGAATTAAAATTCCTTGAACCTTGTACATTTTTATATTTTGTGACCTTTTGCAATTTATTTTTTGATTACAGTTGACATTCAACACTATTTTATATTAGTTTCCAGTGTACAGTGCATTAAATGAGGATCTTTACCTCCAGTTATTTGAGGCTACTTTTAAATAAGTCTAGATGTTTTCATATTAAGAATTCTTAAGAATCTTAGAGAACTCTTAGTGAAAAGGGTAAAACATCAATTACAGGGACTTCTGAAAGTTCTGTGAGTCCCTTGAATACATCATGTTTGTATGAACTTTAAAGTATTCTTTGCAGGGGTGTCCAACCTCTGGCCCACGGGCCACATGCAGCCCAGGGATGGCTGTGAATGCGGACCAACACAAAATCGTAAATTTACTTAAACCATTATGAGATTTTTTTTGCGATTGGATGTCGCAATGTATCTAATGCGTGGTTGAAGGCAACTCTTCTTCTTCCAGGGTGGCCCAGAGACACCAAAAGGTTGGACAGTCCTGCTAGACCATCCAAAAAATGTGGATGCGTGGTTCCTATACTAATGCTCTTCAGCCAGTGAGGAAGGCAAGGGAGGGAGGGCAGAAAGCAGAAGCAACTTCAAAAAGCATCTGGGTCATTCCAATTCCCTTCCCACTGGCAACATTCCCGACTTTTACCTAAATAATTAAGATAAGACTTTTATGGATTGGAGCCACATTTCTGTTTATATGATCATTAAAGCAGCTAGTAATACTTAAAGAAGAGACAGTATTAATTCAGTAAGTATTTACATATACATTATAAATTAAGTTCAACACAATGATATGATAAGAAAACTCTCAATTAAAAGTATGTTGTTTCCTATTACATAAAATGCAAGGGACAAAAGAATGGATCAAACAACTTCACAAAGATGCTTAAATCTAGACTCTGGACAAGTCTACAGAAAAAAAGTCTTCAGCCAGCAAATGACAAGAAAAATATCAAAAACAAGAGAAAAAGGGAACCATTCTAGATTAAAAGAGACTGAGGATGTACCAATTAAATGCAATATATAGGCCTTGTTTGGATCCTGTTTTGGACAATCTACCTATTTCAAAAAATGTATGAGACGACCAGAGATCTAAGCACTGACTAGAAAATAGATGATATTGTTAATTACTGTTTTTTAGGTGTGACAATTATATAGTTTTATTTTATAAAAATCTTAATCTCTTAGAATTACACTGTAAATTACTTACAAATGAAATACTATGATGCCTGGAATTTTCTTGATAACAATCATGTTTTGAGGGAAAGTAAAACAAGATAATCACTGAAGCTGAATGATGAGTAAATGGGATTTCACTGTATCATTCTTTTAACTTCTGTGTATGTTGGAAGTATTCCATAATAAAATATTTAAAAGTAAGCAATGTATACATTCTGAAAATCAAAATGAATAAAAAGACATGGAAACTGGCTTAAAAATTATAGCAGCTCACTTGACAATGGATGGCGTCTGTGGCTCCTTGCTAATTTTAAGTATGTAACACTGACCCTCTTGAATTAAGCTCCAAAAAACTGATATTACTTTAAGTACCTTCAGGAAATTTGACAGGAAATGCATTGTCCAGATTACAAGTACCTGACCATTATACGTAGGACACAGAAAGGGCTAGGTGGGTAACTAAATTTCACCACTTACATGTACCCAAATAAAAACCATCTCTTCGGAAAGTTAACATGTAAAAGAGTATTCACAAAAACCACCAAACCTGCCATATCTTGAAGAATGTCAGCCTCAAAAAGCATTAAAACATCTGCACACTTCTGACACATTTAAGACAGAGACTGATATATTTTGTAGATTCCTAAATTATGTTCATGCTTCTCTCAAAGTGGGAGAGTTCCGTAGGGAGGAAATTACAGACCCCTATCCTCAGGGTTCTTTATAGAATCCTAAAACAACTGTAGTTCAAGATAAAGATTTCGAAAATGTTCCCAAATGAATCTAATGTTTCCAGACATTTCTTATCCCTGATTACTGGTACATTTCATCCCTGGGTGAAGGTGATTCTGACAGCAGACCAGGAAGACGCACACCCCTCTACTAGGGGATCACCACCACCAGGCTGAGTCCTGGAGCAACTGCACTGGAGGTCTTGGAATCTGTGTACCCCGCACTTCAGATTCACTTCCGAAGCAGAGGAGTCCTCCAGGAAAAAGCATCCTTCATGCTCAAAGTCAATTGCAAGAAAGAAAAGAACTGAGCCCAGGGTCACATGGGAATAGAGATGCTCTCTCTTGACCCTGAGGCCACCACTACCGGCTTGAACTGGAAGCTGAGTCTGTGGGAGCAAACTCTCTTTCCACCATCCTGTCCTCATTTTACACTACTGATCAAAATACACTCTCAAGAGTCATTTTTTATTAAAAGAACATTCCCCAAACCCAAACAAGCTGCATTCCCCATTCCCTCACACAACTTTGTGAACCAGAAATAGGGCATGAGGAGGCTCAGGAGCAACGAAACAAACACCATCTGGCCACATCTTCATGGTCATGCTCTTCCCTTCAACTCCATATCTGACTGAATGGATTTCAAAAATACTATAAACAAAACAAAACAATGAGGATACTATCTCTCCATTATTTATGGTTGGTTATGAGAGGTGGGTGTTATAAAACACTTAATTTTTTCTTTTCCTGCTACCTACCTTTGAGCTATTTATTTTGCTTAGAAGAAAAAGGGAAAGGTCTTGAACCAGCAGAGATCAATAAACAACTAACTAAATTAAAATTTAATCAATGCTTTTTTTTTTTATATCTGGCCCAAAGACCTAAGCCAGGAAATGGTTACATCAGGATGTTATTTTCATTGTAATGGACATTCTAGTACAAAGGACACTGGACAGGCTGCCGCAAACATGAGTCAGGAGACCCATCCTGGTCCTGATTCTGCCAAAATGACCAACAGACATTAAAGCTGGAGCAAGTCACTTCACCCGTCTTCACCTTGTTTTAGCAGAAGTTCCCACGTATTTAAGAAAGAATGAACTAGATGTTCTTTCTGCTCCAACTTTCTAGACTCCCATCCATTCTGGTTAAACAACAGGGAGTGCCAGTTATACAATGCAGGAAATGGAAATGACCACAGCACAGAAACATGTCTTAGTGATAAGGTGGCAGCTACCTAATTGGGAAAAGATTTCACTGACGCCGTTGCCCATGACATTCCAAGGGCACGGTAAATTGTTTCAGCATATCAGAGTGGGAAAAGGCCTGGTCAGAGTTAGGATAATGCAATACAACGTGGGTATCTGACTGAGCAGGATGTATGAGAGATGTTTTGCCTGGATCCCCGTGGCTTGCAATTTCCTTAATAAATCTTAAGCTGTTTTTGAAACCTACCTCTGCCATGATGTAAGCAGCGTGGGAGCCAGACATCATTTTCTAGTCCCCTCTGAGTACCTGCTTGCTCTGAAGCACACCATTCAGGCTGAGTGTGAGCGGGTCAAAAGAATGCAGGAGCTGGCTTTCCTTCGCTTTTACCTGCCCTTGTCTCAGCAATAGAGTGGTCAAGAAACCCATCTAGGAAAAATCCTGTAACCTTTAGCTTTTTTGCTATTCCAGATGCTAAAAATTCCATAAGCACACCGCCATCTAGAGAAGTCATGTACAATATGCCAATAAAATACTCTAAGATAATAAACCTCAATTTCTAATGAACTCTAGATTTAGCAGCAAGTCTTAGAAAAAAGGCTGACCCTGCTTGAAGTTAACAATATCATATATTGACACAAAGAAACTTCTTCACCTTAATTTGTAAAGGAAACACAGTTCATATGATAAATCAACCTACGATAAACCAAAAAATTATCTCTTGTAAAAACCTCTCAAAAACTTCTCCATATAACTTAGCCTGTTACTTTCAAGCTTATTTATCTGTTTCTTTGTATAGCAAGTTTGTCCGACCCCTAGCTTTCCCACTGCCCCTCAATAAAGAGATTTTTATACTTGGGTTTCTCTTATTGACCACGTGCTGCTATCTCTAACAATCTTGCCTTGAAAGCACATACAGCACAAAGCTGTTTATGAACACCTAAGAAACATCCCTAAAAATCATGAAAACAAGTGTGTGCAAATTAACCCAGAAGATTAGAATTCCTGGGTGACAGGGACAAGCTCTGTCTGCCTTACAAAATATTTATTTTTAAGAGATTTGAAAATCTCAGCTCTTTTTGATTTTATTCACTTTCATAAGAGTCACATTAATCAAATGCCAATAAATATTTTCATCCAACAGTTTTTTCCTTTAAAAACCAACTCATGTCTTGTATCATTCAGAAAAAAAAAGTAACAAGACCTCTTTAAAGAGTCATCACTTGATAATCATTTCTAAATATACTGCTGTGCACTTGGCTTTGAGGTGCACCCACTGGCTAGTCGTCAAAATGATAAGAACCTACCTCAGCACAGTCCAGAGCTATGACCTCTTCCAAGAAAGGCATACTAAAACATTCTCCTCTATTGCCAGAACCTCCCAGATCTGAGGATTCTAACTGCTGTGGCAGGACCACTTAGCACACTGAACTGGAATCCATAACCACAGGCCCCATGGCTCACTGCAGTAATGTAAACAGGGGGGCACACAGGTTTGTAAGTCCTCAGGCCACGAGTGCACAGTGCAACTTTTCTGACAATCAGAAACTCATTGAGATAACTCCTTGCCATAAACAGAGCCACACACAGTTACTCTGCCTTTTAAACTATCCTAGGAAATGAACAAAAACTTTATAGTACTGTCATTTTCTTCCCTGTGCAGCCAACAGAAGGAGCGGTGCTACCGCTGGGTAAGACAAAGTGCAGGGGAACCGCAGCCTGAAGAGAGGGCCTGCAGGTTCTGCACTCCACAGCCAGCTGGGTGGATCGTGGGCAAAGCATTCAGATTAAGAGAATTTGTGAGGTTCCTTGCATCCCCAGAATTATTTTGTCCTACTAGCCCAAAGAATAGCTAAGCTTGAATTGTCTTCAGATTCCTGGCCCAAGTTCTAAGCAATCACATTTATCCTAGATATCCACTGAGCACCTTATAAATATCCCCTACAATTGCCCCAATACACACTACTTTTTCCCAAAGGAAAATGTTTGTTTTTCCATTGTGATTTACTTGCAATATTATTTTGTATTAGTTTCAGGTGTACAGCATAGTGGCTACACAATCATATACTTTATAAAGTGCTCCCCCACCCCCACCTTGATATTTCAAGCACCCACAACAGGTGTCTTTTTAAACTCCGCGCTCGGGAGGCCTTGCTCATTCTCCCTTCTAAGACAGCCCTATCCATTCACGCACTCTACTCTTGGCCCATAAGGCAGGGAGGGAGAGAAAATCTCCAATGTCCTGCTTTGTACCTGGATTCAAAAGCAGCATCTGCTGTGTCTGTGGCACCATATGTTGCCCCCTTTGCCATGGGAAGGATGGTGCAGGCATCAGATGTGGGGAGTCACAGGTCACACAGCAGAATTATCCCCTTCTTGGGGCTGCCAGATCCACAGTCACAGCGGCTAATGCCACTCTTCCCTTCCCAAGCGCTTATCTCCTCATGGGGAATGGTACCTCTAAACTCTCACAAAGGGACAGGTCCACTTTTTAAAAAAATCACATTTGCCTCAATATCATTTTCCAAATTCTCTAATCCTGGGCTCTGCCTAGGATGACGTCTGCCACTCACTTACTTGAGACTTATGAGTCATTAATCTCTGAGCAACTCAGTCATTACACCTATGAAATGAAAAAGTGGAACTCAGTGATCTCTGGAGCTCCCTTGTGCACGCACACTCCAAAATTCTGTTATTTGAAGTGGATTAAAAGACCTCAGTGAATGCAAGAAGTCCCTTCAAATCTACAGTACATTAAGCCTCTTAATGCCTAGGGCAAAAGAATCTGCTGCAGACAAAAATGCTTCTATGACATGGTCTCTTTGTTGAGCAAGAACACAATTGGTTTCTTGGGGATCCCAATTAGATTAAAATCCCTAATCTTGTTAACAAATGCCCAGGAGGTAATACTGTAGTGAAGAGTCCCGGCTGGATAATTCTTTGTGTGTTCTGTGCACTGTAGGACAGTACACAGCCTCTGAGGCCTTGTCCCACTAGAAGCCAGCCCCAGTTGTCAGGTGTGGCTGTTCCCTAACCCCTGTTGGGAGAACCAAAAATGTCTCCAGGTATTGGCCAATATCCCCTGGGGGAGCAAAATCATTCCCCCTCTCCATTGAGAACTGCTATAATGCATACTAGGGCTTTATTGACATAAAGCACATCACTTAATAGTTTTTTTGTTGGTGGTGGTGGTGTGTGTTTGTTTCAAGTGGGTGACATTTACACAGTTAACAAGTACACCAAGACCTAACAGTCATCAGATTTATAATGCATTCCTCTTAGAAGATATACAAAACCACAGTCTTCCCAAGTCATTCAGAGCACAGCCTCTCTGCAAAGAACTGAGAATTAACATACAAACTTGTAACTTCAAGTGCTCTTTTATTTAAAGTATTTAAAAGGAATCATGATTTTCACAGTAACTTCTCTAGTGCACTCCAGAATCAACCCTTGCTTACAGACCTCAAAACAGGGCTTTGAAGAAAATAACGAGTACCAGTGGTTGGTTTAATTACTTGGCCTCTCTCTCTCTCTCTCTCTCTCTCTCTCTCTCTCTCAAAAGCCGGCAACTAAAATGATTGCTAAAGAGTTCCAGCTTTGGCCTGGCCTCTTTAAGACAGGAGTCAGCAAGCTCTTAGCCCTTTTTCCAGGAGTATCTTTTCTTCCCCCACTTCAAACAGGGATCCAAGAGACACCCCTATAGTCTGTCCAAGCCCAAAAGAGCAGCAGCTGCCAGCTGCCAGAAAGATTGAAGCCTGCAAATTGATTGAAATGACGGCTACTCTTAACCAAACATCTCATTTTTCCATTTGTGAGAAAGGCTAGGATTTGCAAACCTCTGGGTCTCAGGAGGTGAAGGCTACACTAGTTAACCAAGAGCAAGAACTCAACTCCCCCTTGCTGTTAAAGGAAACTCCAGTTATAAATGTTTTGGAGACGTCAGAGTTTCTTAATTACATGTTTAAGTTTCTGATTTAAAAAATCCCCAATTTTTAAAAAATAACTAAGCCTAGGATATTAAAGGAGAATCATGAACAGACACAACTGTTACTTTTCAAAGGACCTTAGCTCTTTATTCAAACAAATATTTACACAATTGAGGGGAATGGTATCAGCGATGCAGCCGTTCTGTTAAAATAGTGGGCAATTCCAAAGGTTTATTTATCCCGAATTCAACTGCTCTGTTGCTATCCTACCAGGAACCAAGAATTCAAGTGCTCTCGGGCAAAAACGTTAACCCTTTGAAACTGTGACCTTAATTTAGACCTCCCCAACTGAATTCAGATGTTTTAATCTCAGAGAAATATCTCAAACGCCTAAATTAAGGTAAACAAAGTAAGAAGTCCAATAGTTGAAAATAAGTATCTTTACCTTACCCTTTCATACAAGGAAGGGAAATGAGCGGACAAATATTTACACTAAAAGGACTCCGCATTTTTCTGCCTCATCTCCTTGTTCCACTCCCAGCTGTGTCTGGCTAACACTAGGTCTGCATTGTAGAACTCTAGAGAGCTAATTCGGAGCTGCAGGGACTTCTAGGGATGAGGGCAGGGCCAGCTGCGAGGATTCCAGTCTCAGGGAAGTCTACCAACTTGAAACGATACGGGCGCAGCTGTCTCTTTAGAGGCGAAAGGTAGATGGGGGAGGTGCGGGAAGTAAGTTCGATTTCCGAAACTCTTTTAAACGGGAAACCCCAGCCCAGGAAGGGAGAGCTTGTCAGCCTTTTAATTTCCTGGCAGTGGTGGGAGTTAGCCAGGTCGTGGGCACTTTAATAAATGATGATTGCTAGAGTTAAGTTATTAAATGTACCAGCCAACCTTTAAAGCAGCGGGTCCGCCGTGCCGGGCGCGGGTGAAACGGGTTAAAAAATTCCCCATCGCGTCCAAACGCTATCTTAGGGGTGCGAAGACAGCCATCCCATAAACTTTTGGGAGAATCCAAGGCCAAATCAGAATCGGAGGCTTTGCGGGGTTCGAACTCGTGAGCCCCACTCTTGAAACAAAGTGGAACCAGAAGCGTAGTTAGCCATGTATTTGGGGGAGTTGGGGGAGTGGAACTTCTCTGAATCCCGCGCCCCACACAGCAGTGGACCTTCTCCTTCCTCTGCCCACAGCGACAAAGCAGCTATATCCCGGAGATCCCCATCCCTCTCTCTTGGGTATCCCAGAGTTCTCGGCAAAAGTTGTCCTGGGCCGCCCCTCCCCAATACCGCCTCCACCCTACAATCATTTTGAGTGTCTCCTTTACCCGGACAGTACCTTCCCAGGATCCTCCCAACTGGAGGTCCTCCAGGGTTCGGACCCCTCCAAAGCAGCGCAACCCGGGCTCCGCTAACCTACAGCCTGGGCTTTTGTCCCTACGGTGTACAAGAGAAGCAAAGAAACTCCGTCCCGGCGCCCACTCACCGCCTCATCTTTCCTCCGAGCCGCCTCTCTCCACGGGCCCCGCCACCCGCTCGCTTGGCCCCAGTCCCCGCCCGCCCTTCCTCCCTCCCTCCCCGCGGCCCTGAGATCCGGCCCCGCCGCAGCCGCAGCCGCAGCCGCCCAGCTACACCGAACTCGCGGTGCGCACTCAGCGCCCCTCCCCGGCCCAGGCGGCCACTGCCTCCTCTCCACCCCCAACCCTGTGCCGCGCAACTGGCGGCGACCAACTCCGCGGCGGGGGAAGCAACGCCCCACTGGAGCGGCCGGACCGGCGGACCTGGAGCAGCCCACTTTTCCCAGCCGGCCGCAGCCTGCTTCTCACCTGGTGCGAGGGCGCTGCTGGGTGCAGGCGCCTAAGGACGCAAGGCGCGCTCGGTGCGCCCAGCCGTTTAGTGCCGTCCCCCTCTGGCCGCAATGGTGGGCTCCACACCCCTAGGTCTTGTGCCCCCAGCCTCTTCGTATTCAGCGCTGCGGGACCGGAGGACTTGTAGCAATGAAACTCCTGGGAAGTTTGCAGTTGGGACCCTACTGCTGCTGGCTGCATCTGGCTGTGCGCCCCATTAACAGGCTGCACAAAGCCGCGTTTACAGCAGCGCACTACAGACTTTTGTGGCAGTCTTTTTTTTTTTTTTTTTTTTTTTTAAATGAGCTGGAAGAAGGGCGGGAGGGTACTCATCCCAGGTAATGATTTCCTCACCGGACCACGGGGTTTCTACTGGGAGAACTCCAGGTGGCCACACCTCCTCCCGGCAGTTCGCCCTCGGGCAGGTACCTGATGCGTCAGAAAAGCAGCTTTGCCAAGTTGTCGGGGAACGGCCTCTGCTAAGGGCTAAGGATTTTTATTATGCAAATTTCCTTTCAGTTATTTCTCTTGAAAGTTTCTATATTTTTTCCCAATGTATTTTCCTGAATCGCTGTAATCAATGAAAACAACGTTGGTGTGAATGTCTTCCAATGGGTGCTTCTAAGGAAGGCAACCCATTGGACCCAGGGTGGTCCTCAGACCGTGGTTCGTGGGAATGTGAGCCTCTGCCAAGTTATGCGCAAGCCTTGAGGGGTTACAAAGATAAAGGCCATTGGCCCTCAAGGAACTCGCAACAGCCAGAAAGAGCACAATGAAGTGCACGCTAACCTAGGATAGCATGGCTTTGGGCAAGTTGTTTTAGCTCCCACAACAATGGCTTCATCTGAAGTGTAGTAATAATGATCTTGATGTTGCAGGGTGGCTAATAAACTTGCAGAATGCAACGTAGCTGACACCGTGAGTGGCACTTGTAGGCACTCAACAAATAGCTTATTTAATGCACTTTTCATTTGTGCATACAGGGTGCAGCTGGGGGGGAGATGGCAAAAATAGGGATTTGGAATGGGGCCCAGAACTCAGGGTGTCCAGGAAATATTAGAGGGACATATAAGATGTCCTTCACCCCTTCCCCCACAGGTATGAGTTGGGAGAAGGGACACATGGAGCAGGGACATGCAGAGCTGCTAATCCATGCCATGGTCATTTAACATAGCTTATAGCCTTCGGCTGGTGGTTTAGATGTGTCAAAGAGCTGTGGCCACGCTCTGAGCCACAGGGATGGAAAGGACTTCCCCCCTAAGATGTGACTGGGGGAGGAACCCCAAGTTACAGCACCTGCGAGGGAGCTTGGAGAAGATTGGCTCCAGAACATAGGAACACACCTGCCCAGACTCACGATGGCAGCCCAGTAAACTTGGAATAATACGGAATGCTGGCAGGTGTAACTGATTGTAGGAGGAGTTGGAAATGGTACAGAGGAGGATTGGCGCTGGGATTTAAACTGAGACACGGCAGCCATTAGAGGAGATCCACGCGGTTTTACCAGAGTGCAGACCCCTGCAGCTTTGGTGAAGAGGGAGAGCCACGAGGCTTTGCCAGAGTGGGGACCCCTTCCCCACAGCTTTGGTAGAAGAGGACCATGAGGCTTTGGGGTGCTCCCTTTGGCTGTGTGGCCTGGGAAATGAGAGAGATTTTACCTGGAAGAAGGTGGAAAGGACTCTTGCCAGTAGGCCATGAGAAGGTGCCACCTGGCTTTGGATTAATCAGAGATCCTGCCTGGACGATGATACAGCCTGGATCCCAGACATTTGCTTCTTTTCCTGAGTTACGGTACCCTGAATTAGGGCAGAGGGAGATAGGAAGCACGGTGGGTATCTGTGGGTATCCTAAAGCACTTTGATATTTTAACGAAGATGCTAGGTTGCTACTTTAAGTCTGTATAGCATTAAATAAACATTTCCTTTCCTTTTCACAAATCTCTGGCTTTGAGAGACATCTTTCCATAAGGCAACAGACATAAACGAACCTTTGGCCCCTGTGGCCTTCTGTGTTCTGTAACATTAATAGTAATAGTCTAACTTCTAATTTGCAGGAGCGGTTCACCTATAGATAGCCTGGTGTGTATAGGACTCCCCTCCGCCCGCCCCCCCCCCCCACTTGCCCTCCCCAGGCTCTTTGGCCCACAGAAACACACTGGGATCATTCCAACACTGAGGTGCTCCAGCAGTTCTCTCCGCTCCCCCACATCATCAATTTCCCCGTTTACTGGATCATCACCATGATCATAAAATCCTGTTATTTTTCTCATTTTAAAAATAAAAAAACCTCTCACAACTCCACTTCCTTTTTCTTACTTATTCACAGCAATCCTCCTTTAAAGAGTTATTAAGAAAAGCTGATTCCAAGTTCTCCGTTTTCATTTACTCCAATCAGGCTTTTGCTTCTACTGTGTCCCTAGAACTAATCTTTATGGAGATCAAACTACTCAGTTTGAAGGTTTCTCAGTCCTCATCGCACTTGAACTATTAGTAGCAATTAACACACTTTTTTCTCCTAAAAATGATTTTATTTGACTCCCATGACACTACATTTTCATGGTTTTCATCCTACCCCACTGTCTCTTTTGCTGGTGCCTTCTCTTCTCCCAGACTCTGAGAAGTGGGAGTGCCCAAAGTTCAGACTTTGGATGCCTGTCTTGTCTACCTACACTCACTCCCATAGTGACCTCATCCTGTTCCATGGCACTAAATACCACCTCTGTGATGATGACTTTCAGATTTACCTGCAGCTTGGTTACCTCCCCTGAACTGTAGGCTCCAGGCAGCTGCCCTTTCGGATGTCTATGAGTCCTCTCCCATTCAACTTTTCAACACTGGTATCCTGAAAGTCCTCCCTCCATCCCCCAAACACCCGGTCATAACTGAAGGCCTCTTATTAGGCCTACAACCTTGGTGTCATCCTTGACTTTTCTGTCTCTCTTACCATTCAAATCCATTGCATCAGAAAATCCTTTTGGCTCTACTTTTAAAATACTGTAAACTTGACATTCAAACACTTACCACTTCCACTATTATTACCACCCAGGTCTAATCTATCACTATGTCTTGACTTTGATTACCCCTGCTCTGTTAATACTTTGCCCCCCCCACCCCCACCACCACCATGCAGGCTGTTCCCAACACTGCAGCCAGAGAGATTCTTTCAAAACATTTAAGGCATCTCACTACTCCCTGCTCAAAATATCACAATGGTCCCCATCTCAGTCAGAGCAAGAGTCGAAGTGTGTAGACTGGCTCTGGAGGACCAGATGTGATCTGACCTCAACTCCAGTCTCTCACTTCACTCAGCTCCTGGCACTTTTCCAAATTTATTCCACTATTAATTAGTTTAACCCTTCTAGCAATGCTGTAAACACTCTTATTATCCCCATTTTCTAAGTGAAAAAATGAGATGCAGAGTAGTCAATGATTACTCAACTACTGAGGCAATAGAGGCAGAATTTGAACACAGGCAGCACAATTCCAGAATACATGCTCTTAAACGCTCCCCTCCAACTCTTCTTTAAGTAGGAATGATATCAGGGGAAATATCTGGATTATGAATAATCCCCAATCACTAGACAAAAAAAAAATGATCCTCATCGGCCTCCTCTCACTGTCTTCCCCAGCTGGGGATGTGCGAAAGGCAACCTGCTGACATGTTCCTGTCCCTTTCTTTCTCCCTCCCTTCCCCTCTCTCTAAAGATAAATAAATAAAATCTTTAAAAATAAATAAATACATTAAATTAAAAATAGAAAGAAAAAAGAAATGAGCTCTTCCCTTCTACCTTATTCCATTTCCTGGGTTTTTCTTTTTTAAACAAAGTCCCCTGTTTTATCACAGACCTGCGCCACACCTTCTGCCATGTCCTCTTGTCCACTTGAGGATATTGTGTTGTAAACTACACAGGAGAAGTTACTTTCCTGTTTCTTTCTCCAGGATCAGTGATGGTAAGAGTACCTGGTCTTACTTTTCTGTATCCTTCACCCTCTCAGTTGGGGAAAGGTGAAGCATCACACACAGTGATATATGAATTATTTCATTTGGAATTAATTTTGTTATTGTACCGTTTCATTAGCAAAGACAGGTTGGACTTAATTCTTATGTCCTGAATCTGTACATTTTGTCCTGTGTTTGCAGTGATAGCCTAGCAGAGAATCAAGAAGTTTTATTTACAGAGTGCAGTGAATAGATCATGATTTTAGAGTCAGATGGACCTGGATTTAAACCCTGACCTCAGCCCCTTTACTAGCCAAGGAATCTGAATGTTGTTAACCTTCAGTAAGAAACAAACTTCTATTCTGAAAAGTGGGACTAATAAAATCAAACTCATATATTTACGAATTACTTTGATAATATAGGTATGGCCCTTTGTACAGGGGCTGGACAGCACACTGGGAGCACTCCAAGTGTAGTTCCTTTTTTTCATTAAAAATAAAAATGGCATATATTTAGGGTACATAGCACGATGATTTGATGATGGGTGTACATATAGGGAAATGATGACTACAGTCAAAGTAATGAACATATCTTCTCACATATTACCTTTGTGCATGTGTGTGTGTGTGTGTGTGTGGTGAGAACACCTGCATCTACTCTTACCCAACTTCCAATGTCCGACACTGCAGAGTTAACTAGTCACCGTGCTATGCGTTAGATCTCGGACTTCCTCCTCCTACCTAAGCGGAACTCTGTCCCCTTTGACCAGCGTCTCCCCTTTCCCTCACCCCTGCGCATCTGCTAATCGACTTTTTCCTCTTATCTTGTATGTATTTGATTTGTTTTAGATCCCACATATAAGTGAGCTCATGCAGGGCTTTTGCCCCTTGTGTGGCTTATTTCACTAGGCATTGCGTCCTCACCAAAAAGCAGTTTCCAGCTGCACTGGTCCTTTCCCTGTGGGGCTGTTGTCAGTGACGTCAATCACTGTGTTAGACTGGTCTCTGCAAGTTGAGTTCCTCCTCATAAACTCTTTTTAGAATTCAGTTCTAGGATAAATTTTCTCTCTCTTACAAAATCAGTGTATTTTCATTAATTAGAAAAGGTATCTTCATCATTTTCACACTAGGTTTGCAATAACTGTTAAGAAGAACTTTGTAAATCAGTGTTTTACTTGTATCCTAGTTGCCAGGAAGCTCAGCTTCAAATTACTGTTAAATTATTTTACTACGGCAATAAAGATTTTGCTTTCTACTCTTTTTTTGTTTATGTCTTCTATGTATTTTTATTTTAATAACATTATTAGATGTTTGGATTGTACTCTATGTTCTCACATATATATTTTAAAACATGAAGTATAAATAACACATTAGCTCTTCACATTAACACCAATTAACCAAAATTAAAGTGAAAATTTATCACTGTAGGCTGATTGATGTTCAAACTATTTAAAGATTGGTTCTCTAATCAATCATGAGAATAATCTAAATACACTTGGACATCTGATTAATCTCTGTATAAAATGTTTATTTTTGCCCTGCTCCCAGTCTTTTCTGTTAGATTTTCTGCGTATGGGAGTGAGACAGGAACAGGATTCGGCTGTGTGCGCGTGCATGTGTGTGTGTGTGTGTGTGTGTGTGTGTGTGTCCCCTTTAGATGGACCTATCCCAGCTGTGTTTGTCTGGCCCACTTTTCTAATCACTTGAGGACCTTGAATTGGTCTACGTGTCTTGCATGGCAGGCTTAAAACAAGGAGTTTTCTTTGTAGCTTATCTGCTCGTCACAGAAACAGTACTCTATCAGTAGTACTCCTTAATTTTGTAAGAAACTCAGACTCTCTTCCCTGTTGCTTTTCATGATTTTTTTCTTTCACCTGACTTCCTCCATCCCTCTAGTTATCTTAAACCTTGATTTCAAATTCTCCTTTAATACAATATATGTATTTTATTTTTAGTCACGTTGGGCAGGAATAAGTGTTTCAATGGGTATGTCAGATATAAGCAGACCTCACTGCATTAGAGACTTCTGACAACTCAGAGCAGGGAGCAGGATTCAGAACAAGAGGAATGTTAAACACAAAGGCAAATTCGCTAAGCATCTACTGCATTCCACATGGTATGCGGAGATGGGTGGGAGGTGCATGTAAGATAAGACATTTGTAATATGTCTCTAATAAGGCATCTACTATAACTGTAATGTGATAATGTAGTATTAAAAATACTGTAAAAATAAAAAGGTGTCTCTGCCCAATTAGTCTATTAGGGAAACATATATGAACTTCACATTGAAAGACAGGGCCTTCTAGGCAGAGACGATGACGTGAACAAGGCAGGGGCACAGGGAGGCCCAGGCAGACCAGGGAGGTGGTGACTGTGCGGCTTGCCCGCCTGCGTCCACAGTGCATGGACCGGGTGTGGGAGAAAAGACCCGGGGAGTGTTGCGGGAGCAGGTCTGGGGGAGGGGGGAGGGGCTCTGAACTTTATAGTTTATATCTAATACCATTTTAATAATCATTTCCTTGTTCTAAACTTGCACTGGCTCCTCCTTGCCTGACAAATACAGGACGAGCCCGTGGCCATGTAGGAAGTGGAACCATTATGTGAGGCTAGGAAGGAAGAGAAAGATGAGCTCCAGCCACAGAACTCAGAGTCCAATAAAACACCACAGATTCTGTTCCCCAATGTGTAAAACAAAGGTGTCCATTCAAGTCAAGGTGCTCAATGGACTATCCCTAAGGGCCCGGTTAAGATCCTGAATCTTTCTGCCTTCTCTTGACTGCTGTCCTTTTTTTCATCCTATGATGATGACTCTATAGTCACAGATCCTAATATCCTCACAGAAATAAGCATGAGTCAGGCACCTTTATTTTGGCAGTTGGGTCAAGTGTCGGACTGGAAAGTCAGTGACTTAAAATTTCAATGTAGTGGCTGCGTCACTGAGGCTGAGGGCTGCTTGCTTGACCTTTTTGATGTTTTGCATTATGGGGATATTAATTGCATTGTTTCTCTTAGGGCAGTTGTTAAGAGGGCTAATAAAAAACATTATTATATAGCACCCAGCTATGACTAGAGAGTTATCAGAGCTCACAAAGTTCTAAATGATTGTTTGAAGCATTTATTTCTGAGCTACAGAGAATGGTATTTATAACTAGTCCAGTTCTTTCAGACTCATTGGGATTTCTGGCTATTCTCAGGGACCAGGACAGTTTCTGTGAATTACAAATATGCCTAAAGAAGATGATTGAAATTCATTTACTGTGTTTCTCCAATAGGAATAAAAATAAGGTCTATTTAAAAGTCCTTCTCTTATTCATTTCAAGAGGTTGCTGCCCAAGGTATTTGTAGTATATTTACACGATTGACATAAGAATTTCTAGAATTTCAACATGGGTAGATGGATATTCCATACCTTTAATGCTAATATGAAAGTTAGCATTACAAAAGGCTTAGCAACCCAACAATGCTCGAGGGAGGGAGTTAAATATATTGACTGAATTTGCTAGATAAGAAGGCAAATATGGATATGGTTAAAAGGCCGTTTTCCTCCCTCTCCCTATGCCTACCAGCAGAGTTTTCTGTGGTTCTCCCTGTTTCCTCTCCAAAAAGCCCAGGTGAAGTCTGAGGACCCCTAACATCAGGAGTTCTGGAGTGAGGTGGGGGGACCACCTCATTACTTTTCCGTCCTCTGGTCTGCTGAGCACTGACAGACAACACAATCAAGACACGCACTGATGTGGCTGATTATATTTCTGTTGCATGAGCTCGTTTTGTCCTTCATTTTATCCAGTTCCTAAAGTTTATCAAAGTGACCGTGCAGGTGGAAAATTTCTTACACAGGCAATTTTGAAGGATCCAAATGGGCAGAAAGCAACAGCATCCCTAATGAATAATTCACTGGCAATTTGTCCTGAAAAGAAAAGAAAGTTTTATCTCTCATGGGCTATTAGCATTTCATGTTAAATTCTCAGTGACTTTGTAAATAGTTGAATTCTTTGATCCTGTCGAAAATATCAGTCCCTTGTCTTTCGGTCCAACTGCAACAATCCTCTGAGTATAACGATGAAGGGAGCGTTGAGGGGTGCAATTGGCAGAAGGTGGTGATAACATCTTGTGCACCTTTACAAGGATGTCTCCTGGGCACTGGCCAATCACGCATGTCCAAATCTTTATCACCTTTCCCCATTGCCATCTCTTAACCCTCCTTCTTTGTTATATTCTATAACTAAATAAAAGTCACCCTCTTATATTAGGTCACCCAACCCCCCCAATTTGGAAAGTGTCCTCAATCTCTTACTTTTTTCTCAACTTCTATTACTAATTCATCACTAAGTCATATCATGTTTTACCTCTTAAATGCCTGTCAGTAGTACTCTTCTCTCCATTCGCTTTGCCTTCATTTATCACCTGATAGTATTCTTAACCCCCACTCCTAGTGAGGGCCAAGAACAAGCTCAGGTGTCGAGGGAGAGGAAGTTTCACTGGGCCTGAGGCTGGAGGAGCCCTGGGTGTGCGGTAGGCAAGGCTCACCCAAGGCAGTGGAAGATGGAAGGGCCTAAAGGGAAAGCTAAGATTCACACTTTCAAGAAAGAGAGTCAGTACATATCAAATCCAAGACCCTGTGTGTTTGGCTCAGAGAGGGGATAGGGCACAGGGTGGTAGCTGAGTGATTACTCAGCACTTGAAGCTTGTACTTATGGTAGGGATGTGATGACTGGTGGGGAAAGCAATAGGCAGATGCTGGAATTATAAAGTTTCTCAATGAAGTCTGTCTCAATAGCACTAATTAAAATTTGTAATTATTATATTTGTTTTTTTCCTCATTTCTCCACTAAATTCTTAGCTTTGTGAGGTCAGGGATTACACCCCTAGAGCCTCCCACAGTACTTCATACATGACAGACACTATCAAATATTTGTTGAATATGTGGATTAGTCTCGAATACTAAAAATCTAATCTCATCATTTTAATCTTAAGAATTTTTCAGCAACTCCTCCATGCCTTTAGGGTGAAATAAACGCAGAATCCTCAGTTTAGCTTTAACAAACAAACAACAAAAAGTTGTTTTGTTCCTCCAGGTTATGTTTCCACCCAGGGGCTTGCCATTCCCTCCCTCCTCTTCCTGCAAGGTGGGGAAGTGTCAATCATAATGCACTTCTTGCAGTTATTCCCACTTATCGTGTTCGTTCACCTCTTCCCTCATGACCAGCGACAGTCAGTTCAGAGATCATGCTCTCCAGAAAGCTTTCCCAGCTCCCTCCCCAGTCTTGGTTAGGTGCCAATGTACTTCACATTATTGGATTGCAATTTTTTCTGTTTTCTCTTTCACCTCTGCTCAAGAGATAAACTCCCTAAGGTTAGAGGACTGTGATGCTTAATTTTGTGTCAGCTTGGTGAGGCTGTGGTGCCCAGTTGCTTGGTCAAACACCAATCTATATGTTGCTGTGAAGATATTTCTTAGAAGCGATTAACATTTAAATCAGTATATTTTGAGAAATGCAAATGAGCTTTTATCATGTGAGTTGTTCTCATCCAACAGGTAGACCTGAAGAACAAAGACTGAGGTTTCACAAACAAGGAATTCTCCTCAAGACTGAAACATAGAAGTGCTCCCTGAACTTCCAGCCTGCAGGCCTACCCTACAAATTCCAGACTTCCCAGCCCCCACAACCCACAACCCACAACCACATGAGACAATGTTTCAATGCCTTAGAAAAAATCTCCACCTCTTCTCCCTCTCTCTCTCTCCTTCTCCTTTTCTTTCTCTTTCTCCAGGGTGGGGCAAAAGTAGGTTTATAGTTGTGAGTACCTGAACAGAGTTTATTCTTGTGTTATTATTTATTAAATATTATATTATTTTCCATATGACCAACTCTAAACCCGCTTTTGCCTACCCTCTGTGTGTGTATAGGTATCCCGCGTGTGGATGTGTGTATATGCGTACACACACGTATATGTATATATGTATATTCTATTGATTCTGATTCTCTGGACAACACTTACTAATGCTAACAGAGGAGATTTCTATGTTAACTTCTGTGTCTAGAACTGAGCACAACAATTAAATGAAAAATTTAATCTAGCTTGAAATCACTCTTAATAAAGAGGACTTTGCAGCGCAGAGAAAACAATCTGGTTTCAGGGAAATACTAATGAGGTTACCTGACACCCAGTTCCCAGCATATCCTCGAGCACCTCCTCCCCATCCCCGGTTACTTGACATTTTGAAGCATAATAAAAAATAATGAGGAAAATACACATTTTATGAGTTCATTTATTCAGTTTTGAATGCCAGGAACATATTAAAGACTCAACCAGCAGCACAAGCCCTATGAATTGGGAGTAGTTGGGTTGCAGCCTTGTCTCTCCTGGAAGGTGACAGCAGGGTCAGCCCCCTTCTGGAGACCCTAAAAACGCAGTGCCTTTCTCCATATGTCCCATCCACCCCTTTTTGTGTGAGCTTTGATGTTTGAATGAGCGGGGAATCGCTGGCAGAAACCTCGCCATGCCAGCTGCTTTGCCCTGCCAGCCATCAGTATCTGGTCCAAGTTCAACGTGTCTTCCTGATGGTAAGTAAGCCCATGACCAAAGCTCTAGACAAGGGTTGCCAGCCTGAGACTCTCTTCCTGCTGCTTGCTGAACTCAATGCTCGTCATTCCATATGCATGGTGGAGAGTAGGCACCCACAAGTATTTACTGAAAATCTCCAAGAATGAAGTGCATACCCAGAGAGTTCTCACCTAGATGCCGCATATCACTGGCTCCATTCTCCTGGGGCTCCTCTTTCTGGGCATTACCCTCCTCCATCAGGATCTTCTGCAGAATCTCAGAGGAGAAACTGGGATTGATGTCAGCCTGTACACAGCAAGGACAGAGAAGTACCATGATTGGGAAGCTGAAAGCTGAGGTGACCTCTGACAACTGACAGTTAACCAAGTTAACATCTTGAGAACACTAATTGCTTTGAATTTATAAAGCAGACATCCTGGATCATCCTATAATCCCACTGCTGACTAGCCTTTAGAATGACAAAACTCAATTACCACCAATCAGTATCAATGGAAACACACTTTTGGATAGAATAATTACACATTAAAAAACATGCCAGTAAACAAGCAACGGGCAATAAATAATTAAACAGGAAGAAGAATCAGCTTCTCAGCATAGTTGTTTCTGCTTGAAGTTTGTTTTTGTTTATTTTCTACTTTTTTATCCCATGCTTATTTGCCAGCTATCCTGTGAGGTACTTTGTCTTTATTATTTATTTTAATATTTACATAATCTCATATTATAGGAAAGGAAACAAGTGTCTGTGTTCTTAAGAGCTCTCCAAGGAGCTCTTGAATTTCTCAGGCTTCTCACAGCTCTCGTAGGTCCTGTTTTGGTTTTCTGCAGGCTCAGGGATGTCCTAGGAGATAGTGTGGTGTCGCTACCATGGAAGGGCTCCCATTTGCTGTGTTCCTACTATCATTGCTGTTTCACAGATAAGAAACCTGTGGCCCAGGAAAAATAAAAGAGTCATCACAAGTCACATAACCAGTAGGCACACTACCTTGTGAAGTGACAATTCCTGTTCCTTATTCAGTTTTTAAATTGCTCTTGATGTATTAAGGAGGGTGGATTTTAATAGTGGCAGAACTATAGACCAGTTAGAGACTTCTACAGTATTTCAGGGGAGAGATGCTAAGAAATTGATCTAAAACATAAGATAGCAAGATTCAGACTGTGATACATAAGGGAGGTAGAAGTTGTCAGGCCAAGATGATTTATTGGTACTAGGAAGTAGGTGCAGGGAAGAGTCTGGTGCAAATTTGGGTAGTGGTAGTTGCTGATGCTATTATCTAAGGATGCAAATACAGGTTCATAGTCTGAAGGAAGACAGAGAGGAAAATGGTAAATATCTAGGAGTAAGGTGGGCCAAATGATAAAGTAGGGTCCTGAGAGAAGAAAGAGAGGAGGGGGTCAAGAACGTAGTTGGAGAGTCGGCCTTGACTAGATGCGGCGCTCCTTGTTCCAAGAGAACAGACGGAGAAAAGCAGATGACAGCAGATGTCACATAGATCAATAGCTGTGTGTGAGGAAAGGTTGAGAGCACAGGAATTTCATACTGAGGGTCTCACTTTTGTCAGTGAAGTAGAAGGCAACCCTTCCATTGAAAGTACCAACTTGGATATTATTTTAGAAGAAAATGCTGAAATATAGATTTCTATTGTTATATTAAATAGGAACATGAAAAACTTTTGTGTGCCAACAATACTATCAAGAAAGTGAAAAGACAATCCACAGAATGTGAGAAAACAGTTGCAAATCACATAGCTGATAATGGATTTGTATCTAAATTACAAAAAGAACTCTTAAAACTGAAAATGCGGCTTCTTTGGAGTGGTGGTGCAACTGTTTTCTCTAGATATATGACATATTTTGAAAAGAAGAACATCAGGAGCTAAATGTTCTATTTAAACCTGTGGTTGCTGCTCAGAAAATAATGACGAAGTTAGTGGTTTATATGTTCTTCATGCAAAAGTAATGTACTAAAGGAGAAAATGAAGCTGTGTTGGTCAGTGACTTGGGTGAAGGCTGAGAAAGTTGAAACCAATTTGCAGATGACACACAACTTCTAAGGACCCAAGATGGTGGAGTAGGTAGAAGTTGCACTCGCTTCCCCCCATGAAGACATTAAAATTGCAACTAAATTACAGAACAATCAACCTGAATAACCATCTGAAGACTAGCTGAGCAGAAGTCCTAAAACTGAGCACATACAGAAGAAGCAGCATCGAGACTAGTAGGAGGGGCAGAGACATGAAACTGGCTGGCTCCACACCCATAAGCTATGGTGGAGAGTCTGGAGGTTTTATCTCAATTGCAGAGGATCAACAGGTCATAACCCCAATCTGGGGCCCCCAGCCTGGAGCACCAGTGCTGGAAAGAAGAGCCCACATAACATCTAGCGGTGAGTGAGACAGAAGGCTGCTAGAAACCCAGGCATGTCCTTACAAGGACTGTGCACACAATTTCACCCACATACACTCATTCTGGGTGACAGAAGAGTAGCTCAGAAGTTTCCTGGGTCATACAGGGAGAGATTGAGTTGTGTGGCTTCAGAGAGCTCTGGAGAGACAGCCACCAATGTCTCTGTGATGAGTCCCTCTCTTATACCACCCACTAATGTCATCTTTGCTAGGTCAACTACTCCCCCAAAATGGCATTAGTCTGGGAACCTGCAATAGATCTACCCTGTAGTCTCCTTGAGGACCTGCCACACCCAGGTTGCTGGCTGTGGGCTCTGCTGGCAGTAGCAACCCAAGCCCTCATTGCAATCTTTCTTTAACAACCCTTGAAGAATCCAGGCAAGCTTGGGAGTGCTAGAGGTACACAGGGAAAAACTGACTTGTGTGGCTTTAGGGAAAAGGCTGTTTCCCCAAACACCCAGCAGGCATCACTGATCCAGTGTGGAGCCTTCCTCTCACACACATTAACCTTGAGAAATACACTAGCTCCCTGAGTCCCTGCTCTACCCAGCTCTCCCACAGCTGTGGGCTTTGCTGGCAGCAACAAGCCCACATCAGCAGTGCATCAGCCTTTCTTTAAAAACTCTTGAGAATTCCAGGTGGGCTCAGGGTGGTGATATAAAGGGAGAGGCTGAGTTTTGTGGCTATAAAACAAGGGTCATCTTCTGGCATGCCCTACGAGGGCCACCATTCCTGTAAAGAACACTCCCTCCACATGGCCAAGACTTAATCTGCTCTGATGAACTCTGTTGGCTCTAACCTGATGATTCTCAGACACCCTGTCCCAACACAAAGGTCCAAAGACCACAGGTAGGTTGTGGGTGACTTTGGTGTACCTTGAGATATTTGCTCAGTGGTCTAGGACCAGCACTAGCACCAAGCTTGAATCTGTACTAACCCAGTGAACATCACTTGCCATGTGGCTCTCAAAGAATCCAACTCGAAACTTGTGTATCATCTGAGGTTTGTTCAGTGGCTGCACCTAAGAGGCACTAGAAGATGACAGGGGCTCTCATGGTGCCTTGGGCCTTTTGCTGACCTGCCTCAGGACAGTACGGATGGCAGCTGGTCTTGGAATGCAGCTTGACTGCTCTCACACACATCCAAGCCCAGCATAGGCAGCTATCAAATGTGGATCATGTTTTGTCTCCTAATAGGTAGCCCAGGACCAGTCACAGGCAGTGTCTGGTATTATCTGCATCAGAGTCTCTCCCTAGAGGCCCCAGAACCAATACACCTGGTGGCTGGCTTTAGATCATCACATCACAGCATGACCCGATTAGTTTCACAAGCAGCACACTCAAAGGTAGCTCTTGGCAGGCATCAGAACTTGCTGGGGCTAAATCCACTTTGAAGGATTATCCCTGACATGTACACTGTGGTAGTGGCCAATTCTCGCAGCCAGGCAACCTGAGGGTCAACTCCATCCACAGACATACCAACAGCAATTAAGACTCACTTTCAACAGGAGGGCTCATGTGATCTTCAGAAGGGACACTCCTGGAACACCTAACTCAAATAAAAAGGGTGATTGAGCCACTGGGCCCTGTATGACATGTATTATATAAAGCCATCCCACCAAGACTGGGAGACATAGCAGATCTTGAAATACACAGAAAAAAAACCCACAGAGAGACAGAAAAAGATGAGTAGACAAAGAAACATACCCCAAATGAAAGAACAGGAGAAATTTTCAGGAAAAAAAAAAAATGAAAGGACGCAAGCAATTAGCAAGATATAGAGTTCAAAACAATGGTTTAAGGATGCTCAAGAAACTTAGTGAGAACTTCAACAGCATAGCAATGGACATAGAAACTGTAGATAAGAATGAGTCAGAAATGCTAAATACAATAATGAAATGAAGAATACACAGGAAGGAATCAACAGAAGACTAAATGAAGCATAGGATCAAATCATGAATTTGGAAGACAAGGTAGCAGGAAACACCCAATCAGAGCAGCAAAAAGAAAAAAGGGAGGACAGTTTAAGGAACCTCTCGGACAACATCACATCATAGGGGAACCAGAGGAGAAGAGAGAGAGTAAGGCCTTGGGGACCTATTTGAAGAAACAATGACTGAAAACTTTCCTAATATGGTGAAGGAAAAAGATACACAAGTCCAGGAAGTGCAGAGGCCCAAAGAGGTCCATATCAAGACATCATAATTAAAATGACAGAGGTTAAGGACAAAGAGTCTTAAAAGCAGCAAGAGAAAAGCAGAGAGTAACTTTCAAAGGAGTTCCCATAAGACAGTCAAGCCTCCCCTCCACAGAGCCACAGAGTGGTGACAACATATCTGAGACTCCATTGGCCTGGTTCACATGGGTTGCCCTGCCCAGGCAATTGGGTAAGTCTCTGCCCCATCCACCTTAATGTACTTTTTTACGTTAGGCCATGCTTCTAAGACAGGGAATCAAAGCAGCTCTACCTAATAAATAGAAACAAACACAGAGAGGCTGCCAATATGAGGAGACAAAGAAATATGGCCCAAATGAAAGGACAGAACAAAACTCCAGAAAAAGAACTAAACAAAATGGAGATAAGCGATGATCAGATGCAGAATTCAAAACACTGGTTATTAGGATGCTCAAGGAAATCCTTGGGTACTTCAATAGCATGAAAAAGACCCAGGGAGAAATGAAGATTACACCAAGTGCAATAAAGAAAAATTTACAGGGAATCAACCGTGGAGTGGAAGAAACCAAAAGTCAAATCAATGATTTGAAACACAAAGAGGAAAAAAAAATCAAGCAGAACAACAAGAAGAAAAAAAATGCAAAAACCCCCAAGGATAGGGTAAGGAGCCTCTGGGACAACTTCAAATGTACCAAATTTGCATTAGAGAGGTGCTGGAAGGAGTCGAGAAAGAGCAAGAAATAAAAAACTTATTTGAAAAAATAATGAAAGAAAATTTTCCTACTTTGTTAAAGTAATAGACAGACACACAAGTCTGGGAAGCACAGAGAGGCCCAAACAAGATGTAAGTAAAGAGGCCCACACCAAGACACATCTTAGTTAAAGTGCCAAAGGTTAAAGATAAAGAGAAAATCTTAAAAGCAGGAAGAGAAAAGCAGAGAGTTTCCAACAAAGGAGTGCCCATAAGACTATCAATTGATTTATCAAGAGACTTTGCAAACTAGAAGGGATTGGCAAGAAGTATTCAAAGTGATGAAAAGCAAGGTCCTACAACCTAGATTACTCTTCCCAGCAAAGCTATCATTTAGAATGTTAGCATAGATAAAGTGCTTCCCAGACAAGTTAAAGCTAAAGGAGTTCATATCACAAAGCCATTATTATGTGTTGAAGGGACTTATTTAAGAAAAAGAAGATCAAAACTATTAAAGAATATTAAAATGGCAATAAATTCACAATGATCAAAAATTGAATCTAAGATACAAACTAAGCAAACAAGCAGAACAGAAACAGAATCATAGGTATAGGGATCATTTAGAGGGTTACCAGTTGAAAGGGGAGGGAGAAGAATGGGGGATAAGATGCAGGGATTAAGAAGTACAAATTGATAGGTACAGAATAGACAGGGGGTATTTAGAACAGTATAGGAAATGGAGTAGCCAAAGAATTTACATGCATGACCCATGGGCATGGACTAAGGTAAGAGATTGCTGGAGGAAATGGGGGGGGTACTGGATTAAAGAGGGTAAATGGGAGAAAAATTGGGAGAACTGTAATAGCAAAGTCAATAAAATATATTTTAAAAATCTGAAAAAAATACAAACACATGGAAACTAAGTGACATGTTATGAAACAGTTTGTTAACAATGAGATCAAGGGAAAAAATCAAAAGATATCTTGAGACAAATGAAAATGAAAACATAACAACCCAAAATCTATGAGACATAACAAAAGCAGTCCTAGAAGGGAAACTTACAGTAATACAGCCCTACCTCAAACAGCAAGGAAAATCTCAAATAAACAATCTTATCTTACAACTAAAGAAACTAGAAAAAACAACAAACAAACCCAAAGTGAGTAGAAGGAAGAAAATAATAAAGATCAGAGAGGAAATAAATAAAATAGAGTCTAAAAAATACAAAGAGCCTAAAAAATACAAAACCAAGAGCTAGTTCTTTGAAAAGATAAAGAAGAAATAGACTGATAAACTTTTAACCAGACTCATCAAGAAAAAAAAGAGGAACCCAATTAAAAAATGGGTAAAGGACTTGAACAGACACTTCTCCAAGGAGGACATACAGAGGATCCAGAGACAAATGAAAAGATGCTTAGTATCACTAGCTATCAGAGAGATGCAAATTAAAACCATAATGAGATACCACTTCACACCAGTCAGAATGGTTATCATAAACAAAGCAACAAACAATAAGTGTTGGAGAGGTTGTGGAGAAAAGGGGACCCTAGTGCATTGTTGGTGGGGATTGCAAACTGATACAACCACGATGGAAAACAGTATGGAATTTTCTAAGAAAACTAAAAATGGATCTGCCTTTTGACCCAGCAATTCCACTGCTCGGATTATATCCTAAGAACCCTGAAACACCAGTCCAAAAGAACCTATGCACCCCAATGTTCATAGCAGCACAATCTAAATAGCCAAGTGTTGGAAGCAACCTAGGTGCCCATCAGTAAATGAATGGGTCAAAAAACTATGGTACATTTACACAATGGAATTCTATGCAGCAGAAAGAAAGAAGGAGCTCCTACCCTTTGCAAAAGCGTGGATGGAACTGGAAAGCATTATGCTAAGTGAAATAAGCCAGTGAGTGAAAGACAAATACCATATGATCTCACCTTTAAGAGGAACCTAGTCAACAAAACAAACAAACAAGCAAAATATAACCAAAGACACTGAAATTGAGAACACACTGACAGTCACCAGTGGGGAGAGGGGAGGGAATTTCAGGTGAAAAGGGGAAGGGTTTACAGGAACAAGTATAAAGGACACATGGACAAAAACTAGGCGGGGGGATGGAAATGGGAGAGAGGTGGGGAAGGCTGGGGCAGTGGGCTGGATTGGGAGTAAAAGACAGAAAACTGCACAAGAACAACAATTAAAATAAAATTTAAAAAATAATTTAAAAAAATGGTAAAAATAAAAAGAAAAAAGAGGACCTGAATAAATAAAATCAGAAATGAATGAGAGAAGTAACAACTGATACCCCAGAAATACAAAAGATTATAATAAAATGTTACAAACAATTATATGCCAACAAATTGGACAACCTAAGAGAGAGATAATTTCCTATAAACATACAATCTTCCAAGACTGAATCAAAAATAAACACAAAATCTGAACAGATCAATTACAACCACCAAAATCAAAGCAGTGATAAAAAAAATTTCAACAATAAAAGTCATGGACTGGATGGCTTCATAGGTAAATTTTACCAAGTATTCAAAGAATTAACACCTATTCTTTTCACACTATTCAAAAAAATTCCAGAGGAGGGAAGACTCCCAATCTCATTTTACAAAGCCAACCTTACCCTTATTCTAAAACCAGGTAAAGACACTACAAAGAAAGACCAATATTCAAGAGGAACATAAAGACAAATATTCTCAACAAAATATTAGCAAACTGAATTCAGCAATACATTAAAAAGATCATACCCCATGATCAAGTGGAATTTTTTCCTGGGATACAAGTTTAGTTCAATATCTGCAAATCAATTAACATGATATATCACATAAAGATGAAGAATAAAAATCATATGATTACATCAATAGATGCACAAAAAGCAGTTGACAAAATCTAGAACTCATTTATGATTAAAAACTCCCAGCAAAGTGGGAAAATAGGGAACATATCTAAAATAATAGAGGCCGTATGACAAACTCACAGGTAACAACTGAAAGTGTCTCCCTTAAGATTAGAAACAAGATAGGGGTGTGCACTTTCACCATTCTTATTCAGCATAGAATTGGAAGTCTTAACCATAACAATCAGACAAGAAAAAGAAATAAAAGGCATTTGTTATTAGAAAGGAAAAAGCAATACTGTCATTATTGCAGATGACATGGTACTTTATATACAGGACCCTAAAGATTCCACCAAAAAAACTACTAGAACTGATAAATAAATTCAGTAAAGTAGCAAAATACAAAAACCTCCTTTTGTATTCAAAAGTGGGTTATCTTTTATACACTAATAATGAAGTATCAGAAAGGGACACAAAGCAAACAATCCTATTTACAGTTGCATTAAAAAAAATCCTAGGAATAAATTTAACCAAAGAGGTAAAAGTCTTATACTCAATAATTTATGAGACACTGAAAAAAATACAAATAACTAGAAGCATAAACTGTGCTCACAAATTGGAAGAATTAATATTGTTAATATGTGCATATTACCCAAAGCAATGTATAGATTCAACATAATTCCTATTAAAATATCAATAGCATTTTTCACAGAAGTTGAACAAAGAATCCAAAAAATTTACATGGAACCACAAAAGGCCTTGAATAGCCAAAGCAGTCTTGAGAAAGAAGAACAAAGTTGGAGGTATCACACTACCTGATATCAAACTATACTACAAAGCTATAGAAATCAAAACATCTTGGTACTGGCATAAAAACAGACACATAGATCAATGGAACAGAATAGAGAGCCCACACCTATATTGTCAATTAATATTTGACAAAGGATACAAGAACATACAATAGAAAAAAAAAGAACATACAATAGAGTAAAGACAGTCTATTCAATAAATGGTGTTGGGAAAATTTGACAAATACATGCAAAAGAAATAAAACTATATCACCTTCTTTCACCTTATATAAAAATAAACACAAAATGGATGAAAAACTTAAATGTAAGACTTGGAACCAAAAAAAAAAATCCTAGATGAAAACATAGGCAGTTAACTCTCTGACATTTTTTCTCATAGCAATATGTTTTTCGATGAATCTTCTTGGGCAAGTGAAACAAACAAACAAACATATAAGGGATAGAACTACATCAAATTAAAAAGATTTTGAACAACAAGGGAAACCATCAAGAAACTGAAAAAATAACCCACTAAATGGAAGAAGAAGATATTCACTATTGAGACATCAAATCAGTAAGGGGTTAATATCCCAAATTTGTGAGGAACACCTACAACTCAACACCAATAAAAACAAACAATCCAATTAAAACATGGGCACAGGAACTGAATAGACACTTGTCCAAAGAGGGCATACTGCTGGCCAGTAGACATATGAAAAGATGCTCAGTCACTAATCATCAGAGAAATGCAAAGTAAAACCACAATGAGCTATCACCTCATACCTGTCAGAATGTCTATCATCAATAAATCAATAAACAATAAGTGTTAATAAGGATGTGGAGAAAAGTGAAACCTTGTACGCTGTTGGTGGGAATGCAGACTGGTGGAGTCACTATGGAAAACAGTATGGAAGTTCTTCAGAAAAATTAAAAATGGAACTGCTTTTTGACTAAGTGATTCCACTTCTGGTTATATATTTTAAAAAATCCAAAGACTAATTTGAAAGGATATATGTATCCCTACGTTCAGTGCAGCATTATTTTCCATAGCTAAGATATAGCAGTCTACAAAGTGCCCAACAATAGATGAATGGAAAAAGAAGCGGTGGTACATATATATGGTGGAACATTATTGGGCCACAGAAACCTTACCATTTGTGACAGCGTGAATGGGACTAGAGAATATGCTAAGTGAAGTAAATCAGACATAGAAAAAAATAGCACATGATTGTACTTACATGTGGAATCTAAAAAACTAAATAAATTAATAAACAAAATAGAAACAAACTCATAGATAAAGGGATCAGACTGATGGTTTCCAGAGGGGAGGGAGACTGGAGGCCTGGGTAATAAAGGTGAAGGGATTAACAAGTACAAATTGGCAGGTACGAAGTAGTCATAAGGATGTAGAAGCATAGCATGGGGAATATAGTCCATAATATTATAATACATATGTGTGTTGCCAGGTGGGTACCTTAAATATCAGGGGAATCACTTTGTAAAGTGCATGATTGTGTGGTCACTGTGTTGTACTCCTGAAATACTGTGATTGAAAAGTAAAACAAAACAAAACAAATAATAAAATAAAATAAAATAAAATACAACTTTGAACATCAAAAAAATGCAGTGGTCACAGATTCTGCATAGACATTTCTACAAACTGAAAATGATCACAGGATCTGAATAAACATTTCTCCAAAGAAGATATACAAATGGCCAATAGCCATTAGGGAAAATGCCATTAGCCATTAGGAAAAGCACATCAATATCACAATGGGATACTACTTTATACCCTCGAGGATGGTTATAATGAAAAAGATAGGTAATAATGGAGCAGATCCTCGTATGGTGCCTGTGGAAATGTTAAAGGACACTTTGGCAGACAATGCGAATGTTTCTCAAAAGGTTAGCATAGAGCTGCTGTGAAGCACAACAATCCCACTAGTAGGTGTATATTCCAAAGTGATGAAAACAAATATCCACACATGACTTGAATACAAATATTCTTATCATTATTCATAATAGCCAAAAAATGTCAACAACTCAGATGTCCTTAAAAGGGGAAAAGGATGAATAAAAGGTGGTATACTTATACAATGAAATACTACTTGGCCTAAAAAAGAAAGGAAGTACTAACATATTCTCCAACATAAATAAATTTTGAAAACATTGTGCTAGGTGAAATAAGCCAGTCACAAAGACTTATATATTGCCTCATTGCATTTATATGAAATGCCTAAAATAAGCAAGTACATAGAGACAGAAAGTAGATTGGCCGCTTAGAGGGGGTTATGGGGCAGTGGTGGAGGAGGGGTAGGAGGCAACTGCATTGGGTATGGGGTTTCTTTTTGGAGCTGACAAAAATGTTCTAAAATAAGATTGTGAAGAACACTGTGGCTGTATTGACCATTAGCTCTGTGCTTTAAATGAATGAATTGTATGGTATTGAAATAATATCTCAGTAAGCTGTTTTGAAAAAAGAAGCTTGATGACTGAGGTAAAGATTACTGACCAAGGCAAGAAGTACAGAACACTGCTGAAGACCAGAAAATAACAATGACAGCCATTATCTCTGGGGGTTCACATGCTGAGCACTGCGCTAAATATTTTACCTATACTTCCTCCTGTAATCTTCAAACCACAAACTCACGTGTATTAGGTACTTTTTCCCCAACAATCTTCACCAAAAAACCATATATATTAGGTAGTTTTTCCTTATTTCACAGACAATCAACTAAAGCACACAGTATATAAAGAACTTGTTCAAATTCAACAGCAAGAAAGAGACAGACTAAAATATATAGATTTTGGTCGGTGTTAGTCAGGGGCTTGTTTCTTAATACCTGCACTGCACTGTCTATCAGGAGTTTTGCTTTTCTGTTTAGCTCCAGCTTTCTAGGCTCAGCATGAATGCCAGCTTCAGGCCAGTCTCTTTCAGCGGCACTCCTACAATATTGTGTGTCTACCACTCTTGGAGCAGTAAATGGCATTTTCATCTCTGCAGTACTAATAAGAGCTGTAGAATGAATGCATCAGGAATAAAGAGTTGTAGAATAAATTCACAATAAAGGAGCACTCTCCTTACCTCCGCCACATGCAGGAGTACTCACAGCATGGCTGCTATGCACAGAGGGACTTCCCGGAGGTCAGACCCTAAGAGTTAAAGTAGCTAACACCTCAACCCAGAGACAATGCATCTCTCTAGTCTCCTCTATTGGAAGACGTTATGATGTGAGAATAAAAGAACAAAAGCTAATTTCAACATTTAGATAGAAAAACACGTTCATATCCACCCCCCTTTCAAGATGTTTCTAATAACTACAAATATACCTACTGTATTTTTGGACTATAAGATGTACCTCCAAATTTGGCCGGAAA
This sequence comes from Anoura caudifer, assembly GCA_004027475.1. Lineage (NCBI taxonomy): Eukaryota > Metazoa > Chordata > Mammalia > Chiroptera > Phyllostomidae > Anoura > Anoura caudifer. The sequence goes on from PVKU01004979.1 coordinate 58,571, forward strand.
GGGGGTGTGTCTTACACTCTGAATGTAGCTTACCTGGCTTGCTGTGGTGGGGGGCAGCAGTGGAGCAGGGTCACAGGTTATTAAATATTTTACCACATTTTTTGCTTCAAATTTTTTTTCTATTCTCCTCCTCTAAAACCTAGGTGCATCTTATGGTCAGGTGTGTCTTATAGTCCTAAAATACGGTAAATTAGTCCCTGGTTTGTAGTCAGGATCAAGACATTTTATCTTTCTTTCCCATTCCTTTCAAAGTGGCACCCATCTAGAGCTTACTCTTTGCATTGAAACCTCTAAAAGAAGAGACAAAATACAAACATGACTCACTAAAAACATCTGCTGGGGACCATTTTGGCTGAGACGCTAAGTGCCTCTTGGGGAGACTATTTAGTTCCATATATCCTAATACCATGTTTTTTTAAATAAAGTGAGACACATCAGAGGAAACATTATACTCCTTAATAATGACATGTCTCAAATGTTTATGTGCCAGACATTGTCCATTGCACTTATATTGTGCCAGACATTGTACTGAAGAATTTATAGAAATCTTAATGTTTAGTCCTTATACAACCTGTTGTGGTAGGTTTTCTTATCTGACAGATGAGCAAATAGAAGGTAGAAGAGGAGGAAAAACATCACTGAGGTCACCCCGTCAGTAAGGAAAGGGATGAACAATCTCCACTAGGTCTGCGTGACTCTAAAGTCGTGTCTCTCCATCTCCCCATCACACTGATTCCCGCACCCTTTCCATTATCACCAAACTCCTTTTGCAGATTGTTCTAGAAGGTGTACAGTCAAACCTCGGTTCTCAAATGTCTTGGTTCCTGAGCAATTCAGTTCTTTACCATGTTGTTCAGGGAAAAAAAAATGTCTTGGTTGTCTAACAAAACCTTGGGTCTCAATTCTCTACACTACAACCCTTCCATGCTGGCACCTGCATGGCCGGTCATGTGTTTCTCAGGCAACAGACAAGGGAGATTTGGTTTTTGAACAAGCTGCTTCTTGAATGGTTTTCTGGAACTGTTAAATTCCAGAAAATTGGAGAATCAAGGTTTAACTCCATAGGGGAACATGATTCTAACATGTAACTATATTATCAGCAATCATTCAATATCACTGCAAAAATATTGGATTAAATATTAAAAAACAGAACCCAACACCATATTAAGAAAATATACCATGACCAAGTGGGATTCATTTCTGAAATCCAAGGATAATTCAGTATAAGGGAATCTATTAATATAAACACCAGGTTTGTAGATATAAGAGAAATAATCACATGATTATCTCCTAGATGCAAAAAACAAACAAAAAAAAACCCAAAGCCAAAAATCTTTGACAATAACATCCTAGTAAAAACACTAAAAAAATAGGAATTGATGCATATTTCCTCAACAGAATACCTCAGTCCCAAAGCCAGCACTGTACCTAGTGGAGAAATACTAGCGACAGTTTTACTAAGATTAGGAAAGAGACAAGAATGCTCACTATCTCTGCTACTTTTGAACCTTGTTCTAGAGTTATTGACCAGCAACATTTAAAAAGAGAAAACAATAAGAGACCCTGGGACTGAAGAAAAAGTAAAGCTATTTTTAGATGATGTGAAAATTTTCCTAGAGGACCTGAGAAAATCAACACTAACCTAACACAAACAATAACATAAATATCCATTTTAAGTGCTAAAGATAATGTTCATCTTAAAAATGATTTCAAATTACAGAAAAGCTGCATGAATAACACAAAGGCCATTTTTATGGAATCATTTAAGAGTAAGTTTTGAACATGGCATCCAGCAGCTCTGAATAGTTTAGTGTGTAACCATTCAAACAATGGCATTTTCTAGCTAACCAAAATAGAAGGACCAAAATCGGGAAATTATCATTGACACTTACTAACATTGAATTCATTATCCCCATTAGAGTTTAATGAATTGTCCCAATGGCATTTTTTACAGAATCTAAGCTAGGATCACGTGTTGCACTTAGTGGCCACGACTCATGGTCTTTTTTCTGCCTGGAAGACTGCAGTATGGGTGGCGTCTCAAAGACGGATTTATCCTCACTCCCACCCCCACTGTACCAGGGGTGATAGAGTAGTCAGAGATTGACCCCAGCCAAACCCCATTCTGCCAGACATCTAAAATGAATAATTGCTTGAGTGTGTAGAGGGAAGCCTGGAAGTGATGTCATGCTTTTATCTTCTTTTATTTTTACTATGAAAGTTTTAAAACAGCCTGTAAAAATAGAAATATGTTAAGCCATTCACTCTTTACTAAATTCGTCCTAGATAGAATGTTCACAAGAAAAAACTGTCTCATTTCCAAAAAAGTTTTTTTTTAATTTCATAATTTACTTTATTGTTGTTCAATTACAGTTGTCTGTGTTTTCTCCCCATCCCTCCTCCACCCACCCCAGCCAAACCCACCTTCCTCCCTTGCTTCCACCCTCCCCTTGGTTTTGTCCATGTGTCCTTTGTAGTAGTTCCTGAAAACCCTTCTCCCACTGTCCCCTCCCCTCTCTCCTCTGGCTATTGTTAGATTGTTCTTAATTTCAATGTCTCTGGTTATATTTTGTTTGCTTTTTTCTTTTGTTGATTATGTTCCAGTTAAAGCTGATATCATATGGTATTTGTCCCTCACCACCTGGCTTATAAGACAATCTCTCTTAGGTTAGATTTAAGGGTACCGTTAGATCAGAGTGTTATCAGGTCTGATTGTTTCTAAGTAGCTCTTACTTAAGGAACCTGATCTCAGGTTAAAATTTAAGTGGTCACACAGAGAGCACAACTATTCCTATTGTGTTGGATATAAGTTCTAAATAAGTTAAATAAACATTCTCATTTGACTGCCTCAGAGTTCTGTTGGGAATTCTTGGAAATCTGTAAGATTACCACTAATTCCATGGGCAGTAGTTTGAAATTTTTATGTGTAGATTCTACAGCTATTTTTCCCTGTAAGGAACTGCTTCACAAGACGTGGAAATGTAGCTCAGCACCCACGTGGAAAAACAGTGGGGAGCGAATTGGCACACAGGATCATGCCCGTGAAGAAGTTCTCTCATGGGAAAACAGGTCTGCATGATACCTAGGCTGCTTTGTGAGTTGCTCTTGCTAAAACTCTCACCCTGAGTTCAGGCAGCAAGCACTTGCTGCATATCTTTAAAGTAACTTCCTGAAGTCTGTGCTAATCCTCCCACGGACTGAAGTGTAACCAAGCAGACCTGTTACTCTTATCATTCCCTTGCATTTGCAACATTGTTTCCTTATTAATCCGTAAGAAGTAATCAGTAACATCCCTTCCATTGCTATCTGTAAAATGTAATTACCTAAAGCAAACATAAGTATAATGAATGAAACCCTTCTTTGATGTGTGTTATTAGAAAGCCAATAAAAGCTTGTCAAGGCAGGGGTCAACGTGCTCTCCTCTTGCGAGAGTGGCCATGCCGGACCTTTTCCTCCACAGGACTCAGTAGTCTGTGTGAATGTCTCACTTCATCCATAACACTGCGGACACTGCAGGCCAGTGTCCGCATCATTTCCCTAATTATATTTTTGTGGTAATCAAATCATTAGTTTTCACCCATGTTGAATATCTAAAGTGTTTTGAAAGCATGACAGGTACACAGGTAACTCATGCTGTGCTTGTCTGACGATAAATATTGGTCCTCGTTACGTTTTCTGGATAACTTATCTGGATACATTACTGAATATTCCTTATTCCCAGAGTCCAGACAGCTTCCTTAAACCAGTTTAAATGATAATACTGAGACTTCCCAGTTTTTTAACAGCAAATCCTAGGTTTCCTTCAGTGCCCAGGATCCACATTTCTTGTGGCTGACTTGGTGGAAAAGTGTTCACTAATGTTGACATTCTGTTTTCCAGTCCTGTCTTTGGTGGCAGAATAATCACTGTTTCCTTCTCTCCACTCCCCCTCCCCCGCCCCACCTCCTGTTTTTCTACTTTTCTTTGCAGGAGCCATTTTTCTCAGAGCAGGTTGGAAAGAAAGAGAGAGAGGGGGATATGGGAAGGGTCAAATTCTTCTTTCGAGTTGCTTGGAGACAAGGCACCAGGAGGGAGCTCTTTAAAATACAAATACAGATTCCTTGACCTCACTTCAGACTTTGTAATCAGAATCTGGAGGTGGATCCAGTAACATGTATTTTTAAGAAGTTTCCCAAGAGATTCTTCCTTGACCAGCACTGAGAAGTTGTGTTCCACACGTACGTTTAGCAGCATGGTCCCTAAAAATAGCTGAGAAGAGTCTGGGAAAGGATGCTGTCCATGTCCTCTTCTTTGCATGCTGGTTTATATTAGCATATCCTTTAAGGAAACATCTATGTAATTCTGTTTAATTCAGTATTTTCCAAATTTATTTGTGTACAGAACATACTAAACTTCGACAAACCACGTATTGCTATTGCACACCCAGAAACCCAGACTCTGTGAAGTACTGGTGTGGAAAACATGAGTTACCCTGTTGTCCCCTCTTTATTAATGCAACCCTTTGATGTTTGGCAACTCAGTAATGAACGTAACCGCAGCTATCCATCAAGGCTATTATATAAGGTTTCATAAGGCCTTCATGCCCAAATTATTCTTTGGCTCTTCTGCTTATTGCTAAATTTAGATGTCAAAAAAAATCCAACAATAGTTATGATAATTTGTATGCACCAGTTGCTTACTATGAGCCAGCCTATCTTCTAAATGAATCCACAGTCCTCTAAGTAGGTCTTATTCTTATAAATGTTATAACAGGATATTATGTCTGAGGAACAGATAATAAGTAGATAAATCTTAAAAAACACACAGTTGTTATAAACATTAAACCCAGGTGTTTAGATTCAGAGCCTATAGCAGTGATTTTCAACTCATTTGCTGCAAGAATTTTTAAAACATGTAATACCTGACTATTTTAGTCCTGGGTAGTGACTTCTTTTACCTTAGATTGTCAAATAAAAAATGACAACAACTGATACAACAGTAGCCATACAGAGTGAATGCTCCATCTTAAACCATAAATAGATAGGTCATATAATTGAGTTGCATCACACTGGTCATGTCACATAATGAGATTTTGTCTGATTGGTTAATTCTTGGTACCAGAAATGCTTATGTACAAGTGTAGGCACCTGATTTTTTTTCAAAGTCACTTTGGAACAAAAAAGGTAAGTCATTCCTGTTACTTTTTTTGTAAATCAATCAAAATTATACCTATTTTTGTCAGGGCAGCAAAAATATAATATATTTTTGATATGCCACAGAAAATCATGGCCTATAGTATTAACTACTCATTATTTTGCTTGTGCTGCACTCATTGGACTTTCTTTATATGCTCCTCCTTGGCAGTCTTCTCCAGCCAAGTGCATGGCTCCCTACGCCCTTTCCCTAACTCTTGGTCTCTTCTAACTAACTCTTAGATTTGTGGCTAGTGAGCCACAAATTCACCTCACTAGCAGCTTGTTAGGTATATCAATGGAGAGCTATGACAGGAATGTCAAACGCAACATCTTCCTTCCTTCCTTCCTTCCTTCCTTCCTTCCTTCCTTCCTTCCTTCCCTCCCTTCCCTTCTTTCTTTCTTTCTTTCTTTCTTTCTTTCTTTCTTTCTTTCTTTCTTTCTTTCTTTCTTTCTTTCTTTCTTTCTTTCTTTCTTTCTTTCTTGAGAGAAATTCACCATCTTTATACTCAAGGAATTAACAGACATGAGTTATGTTCTATGTTCATCTCCCCTCCTGGAATCTTATCCCTCCTTTTGTGTTCCCATATTCCACTTCTTCATGCATTTCTTTGTACGACATGTATGAACACTTACTGTGTGTTTTACACTGTTCTCTGTTAAGGTTATATATTAAAGTGAACAGAACTTGGAGTTCTTGTAGTTTCTACTGCCTCATAACTTTAGCAAGCACAGGTGTCAGCATGCCCTCCTCTTCTTTCTCCATTCTGTCCTCCCAGATTCATCTCCAGCAGCTAATTTCTTCTCTAAATTGTGTGTAAGTTATATTCACTTGAAAGGAAATTAAGTTGTCCTGGATTCTCTTCCTGGGCCAGTCACTGGCACATCTGTAGGTGCTGTGGTAGATTGCATTCGAAGGAGGGCAGTACCACCCCCACGTGTTCTTCTTGCAGTGTGACATGGGCAGCCCTTTTTCATGAGGTGGGGTCTACATTCCTGCCCTTGGACCTGGGTGGGCCTGTAACTGCAGTGGAATTGGTACCATACGCTTTCCAAGGCCAAGTTCTATTAGGCAGATCAGTTTCTGCCTGGCCATTTGGAGATATCAGGCCCCAGCCATGAGGAAGGGGAAGACTACATGGGAAGTATGCCAGGTGACAGTCCCCACTGAGAACACAGCTGACAGCCGGCACTAACCTCCAGACTAATCTTGAGTGAGCAAGATTTCAGATGATTCCCAGTCCTGGCCTTCAACCGATGCTGAGGGGAGCAGAAAAAAAGTGTCCTCTTTGAGGCTTACCTCATTGCAGATTTGAGAGCAGCATAAGTGTTGCCATTGTTTTGAACCACTGAATTTTGACCTGGCTTTTTAGCTGGAAATAGATGACTACAACAGGTCCCTGTCTTTGTTTTAACCAGCTATACCCAGGAGCAAGGTCACATGGTGCAAAGTATGCTTCCTATAAATTGCTGCCAGAAAGACAGGCACAGTGATTAAAGATCAATTATGTGCCGTTCTTTAAAAATTTTTAATCCTCCATAGCATGTAATAAAGTATTTTGCGTGAAATATAATTCAAATAAGCTCTTTTTTTAAAAAGATAAAATTTATTTATTTTTAGAGAGAATGGAAGGGAGGAAGAGAAAGAGGGAGAGAAACATCAATGTGTGTGAGAAAAGCATCATCGCCTCTTGCATGTACCTTGACTGGGGGATGAACATGCAACCCAGGCATGTTCCCTGACTGGGAATTGAGCTGGCGACCTTTTGCTTTGCATATCGACAACCAACCAACTAAACCACACTGGTTAGGGCAAATAAATCTTAATTGAATTGAAATGTGGTGTTATAGTAAGTACATACATTTTGCTGTCAAACATACTGAATTTCAAATGGCAGCTGTAGATGCTATGATGCTGTGATAAAGAATAAATTTCCTCCCCAATTAGTCAGTTCCCCTCTTCTGAAACTGATGTGAGAATTAAAATAATTATGGCATGTGAAAATACCCGAGTGTGTGGCTCATGACAGATCTCTCCGCATCCTCACTCTCTCTAGAATTTTTAAATAGGAGAAATAAGGATAAAATAAGAAAAATTGAATCCTTATGGTAAAAGGTATTGAATACATGGTTATGGCTGATTTTTTAGGCAGCAGGGGTGCATGGAAGATTGTAGACATGTGATGTGTGCAAGGAAATTTTTGAGATTAACACAGCTGTAATGCGTAGAATGAGACAAAATATTTTTAAAAAAATGTTCAGAAGCTAAAGTCAGTGTCCAGACATATTAGGACCTGAAACATGTAGCCAGGAGGATGTCAGGCCAGGATTAAGTGCTAGGAAGATATTACAAATAAGTTTTTCATAGATTTTGAGTTGAAGTTGAGAAAGGAGGTTTGTAAAGATAAAAAGAGAACTCCCAAAATTGTTCAACATGAACAATGTTTAATAAATGCTGTCAAACTGTTGGGATACCATATGATCCAGCAATCTCACTTCTAAAAATACGTCTTGTAAAGAGTGGAAGCAAGAGTTACATGTGCGGCCTTGGCTGTGACGGCGCCGTGTAGAAAAGCAAGAGCCATCAGTCAGGTGGCGGCCCGCCAACCAGGTGTGTCTATGCAGCAGAGCAACGTGAGAACGGGGTAAACATGAACGCACTGACCTGAGTAAGTTTTAATGAGAAGAGCAAGCTGTAATCCAATGTATGTAATGCTGTTTCATTTTTCTTAAAAGCAGAAAGAAAAGCTTCTGTGTCACAAAGGAAAGAGGCTAAAATTAATGTTTTCTTCTGATGACTGGGAATGAGAGGGTGTGGGGATGGAATGGTCTTAAAACAATTACTTTGAATAATTTGTATAAATGATGTTTTGGTGTTTTGTGTTTTTTCTTTAATAAAAACATTGCAAATTTCAGACCATTACAAGCAAACAGTACCATTAACAGAAACAGTCTGAAAACATTCAGGAAAAGATGATGCTTCGATGTAGATTGATGTGTGTTTGGTTAAAGGGCTGACTTGTGGTTGCCATGTGGTTGCTGCTGGCAGCAGTGGAGTGAGTGTCTGGAAGGCTTTCCAGCTTCTGGTCTGGTGGGGCTCAGAAGACACATGGCCCCTCTGGGGAGAGTTTGCAGCTAAGACTGCAGGGTCAAAGGCAAGAGTCCTGGGCCAGCATCCTGAGAAGAAGCACCACAGACCTTTTCTACTTCTCCCTGGTCCCAGGATTAGAGGAAATAACTCTGACATAGTCTGTTTACCTAAAAAATAGTTCATGCCATCATTGTGGTTCCCTAAGTAATTCTGGGCCTTCCAACCTGTACAACCATCGGGTAGGTAGTACGATGTGCTATTGGTGAAACTAGTCTACACAAATTTATCTATTCACACCTTGAACTTATTTAAAGTTTTAACCTGGGAGATTTTATATATATATATACACACACACACATATATTCTATGTAATCTATATGTCCATCTAGATGCATATAGATCTATCTAGATAGATATCCCTATTTGCATAATCTCATATGAAACAATCAGCATTTATTCACATTGATCCTTGAACAATGCTGAGTATTGGGACATATTAAACAGAGTAAGCACACTAGAAAAATGAATTTCACGTGGAGTATTATAGTAGTATGTTATAGAGCCAGGGTTTTATTGAGGAATTACTGATAGCTCCTCCAGATGGATTTAAATTGATGGCTCTAAGACAATTTTTGCAAAAAGGCTCCTTCTAACTTATCAGCCCTAAAAATGTGTTTATCACAGCTCCTGGGAACATCCTTTTTCCCTTCCTGGCTTCCAAATGTTTGGGGTAAAAGCAACACTTTGTATTTTACTAAGTGAATTATAAACTTTTTAATACATGAGAAGCCTCTTTTAAAATTTACTCAAAGTTCAAGGCACATTGCATTGTATAAATATTAAATAATACATGTGAAATGTTAACAAGTGTACATGGCCCTGCCTCATGTGGCTCAGTTGGCTGGGCGTTGTCCTGCAAAGCAAAAGGTCACTGGCTGGATTCCCAGTCAGGGCACATACCTAGATTGTGGGTTTGGTTTCTGGATGTTTCTCTCTCTCACATTGATGTTTCTCTCCCTCTCTCTCTCCCTCCCTTTCCCTCTCTCTCTCTAAAAGAAAAAAAAAGCAAGCATATGAAAAGTGATTTGCAGAAGCCCTCCCTCGCAACATTTGTGATTCTGCTGTCTTTAGTTTTCTTTTATTTAATCTATCTCCTGCAGATTCTGAACAAATATAGGGGTAACAAAAAATCATGCTATGATGCCCTTCTTTTCTTCTCCTTTTTACTTTACAAATCTAGGAAAAAGCCATAGAAGTATCATTTGTTGCCTAAGATCCCACAGCCCTTTATACTGGCAATGATATTCTTAGACTCTGGGATATGTTGCCTCTTTTTGCCATTTTCCTTCTTAAGGAAACATACCCAAGAAGTTATATGTATTTATCGTTATCACTGCTATGGATTCATATGCTATCTCATATTTGATATAAGAAATGTTACATTTCAAATAAAGAATTTTAGATTGCTTCAACTCAGTCTCCTTTTCCCCCTCAAACAGATACAAGCTTGTGCTCATGTAGCGTATATGCCGAACTGTGCCAGAGTGAAACTACTTCATGCTTTTGCTATAGTCTGATAGAAGTATGGAAGTGGGAGGAAGAAGAGAAGCTGCTTCTCTGGCAATCAGGAACAATGCTGAGAATGGGGATGCCTGTCCAAATACTAGTAACTGGTACATCATTTAGTATATCATTTAGCATCGCTGGAGGGAACAAAACTGCAATTTTTTCTGATAGTTTGGCTAACAAGTTGAAGTTAGGAGTAGATCCTGAATCTAAATCTCTTAGGATCTAGAATCATATCTAATCTGTTTCTTTTGAATAATTCTGTCAGTTTCATAAAGGGAAAATGTAAGACAAAATGAAGTAGAAACAAAACAAAACAGAAGTATTGTGAGTTTAGGATCTACTGAAATAAGGTGGGTAGTCTTCCAGAGTCTCGTTAAACAATAAACAAATAGAATTCTTAGAAATGAAAAAAATGTTGTAATTTCTTTTTCTAATAAAGAATGATGAAAGGTCCAGGCATCCAGGACAGGAGAGGAATAAGTGTGGTACCTTCATAGAGGGAGGTGAAATCATCTTTCTGTTAGTCTGAGTTGTTTTTCAGTGTGGTGATGGATTTGAACAGTCGTCCAAACCCTTTCACCCAGTTTCTCTCTGTACTTGTTGCAGGCCTTTGTGAGATGGGGCAATATGGGCAAGACGAGAAAGACAAATAGCTCTCCTGTGGTTTCCATGACCTTTATCATTGATATCTTGGCTCTGATTAATGCTGGTGATAGGAGAAAAGAAATGTCTTAAATTTGGGGTGAGCAGTCACTTAACTACTCAGAAAAACATTTGAAAATTAGAAAAAAATTGTAAATATTAGTTTATTCTTTTTGGTCTCACAAATGGCCTTGTTTCCTTGCTCTATCTAAGAAAAAAAAAATCCAGAAGAATGCTGACCGGGTTGTAAATGCCTGAGGATCAATCACTATGTTGTATTCATCTTCATGTCCTATGGTGTTTGGCCCTTGGCCAAGTCTTGATAAATATCAGCTAGGTTTCACTGAATTAACTGAATAAAAAGGGAGATATGGACTTCTTTTAGAAGCCATAATAATTTTAAAATCTTGATAAGTTTATTGAAGTATGTTATGGCTCAATTGAAAATAAGGAATTAGAGAGGGAAAGTCAAAAGATAATCCATTAATGTATATATAATTTAGGGGTATATTAGTGATCCATTTTTCCTGCCACTTGTTGTAAATATCATCAGCATCTAAACCAGTCAGAACACATGAGGATATTGGGGTAGGGGAGCAAAGCAACTTCCTCTGGCTCCATTCTTACAAGCCCAAGATACATCAGTTGCTGTAATCCCCTTGACCTCTCTCCCCCACTTGAGTCAGTTCACCCTAGAGGAGAAGGGGCAACTCTTCTACTGGTGGGAAATAAACTGTTCTGTGTAAGTGGGAGCCAGCTGACCTCAGGTACTACATATTCCACTCTGCTCCTTCACGCTCTAAATTCTGCAGAAGCCAGTCCCCTCATGGAGAGTGGTGCAGTGACTGGTGTGCAAGTCTGCCTAATTCTGAACTACAGGTTTAGGAAGTCCTCTGTGGTCATACACCTAAGTCACGTCCCCCTTTATCAGCTTTATCAGTAGCAAGGATGGCATTTTTTATCTTCTGCCAGACTTCCATATCTATCTTTTCATTGCTTCAAACTTGATTGATGTTGTTACTATTATTATTATTATTTATTTATTTATTTTTGTCTGCCTCAAGTGCTATAGGAGTACGGGGCTCCAGAAACTCTATACAATAGTTGGTTGCATCTGATAACCTTAGCACTCATTTACTCACTTAGCAATTCACTTGGAAATAATTATCAAGTCCCTAAAATATGCCAAGCTCTATGGGAAACCCTGGTACCCTACCCATAAAAAGTTCACAGTGTAATGTGTTTATAAAGCAACTTGACAAGTCAGTGAGCATGTACCTTCCCAGGAAGTTGACAGAGTCTGAGCAGAGTTGTTCAGTTTTCTTAACTGAGTCATGACCTAGTAGAATCTGGCCAGGAGGTAGCCAGGTCCACCTAATCTACCTGATCTAATCTGGTTTTCCTAATTGAGCTGAGGCTGAAGGGGCAGGCCAGGGCTCAATTCTGAAAGACCTACCTAAAAGCAGGACTATAAACCCCAGCCTCTGCCTGGTAGGTAACAAGCCCCTGCATAAGAGATTAGAGGAATGATATGGTGAGGTGTCTGTCCCAAGCAGGTCCTTTTGATAGCTTGGAAGACAGAGCTCAGGAGAACAAGACTGAGGAGATCAGTTTGCTGATTGTTCTTGATGACAGATTATAAAAATGTGATTTAGCAGCATCCTTGATTATTTTTTTGTTTTTCCTATTTTTTCCCTCTTGGTAATCCTGACATTTTGTGAAAGAGAAAGTACCACCTGTGGTGATGATGATGATGATGATGATAAAAAAAGATATAGGCTAACATTTATTGAGTTCTTATTATGAACTGCCACTAGAGTAAAATGTTTTTCTGCATGAGGTAGATAATATTACTCTTTTTGCATTTTATATGTGAGAAAACTACAGTTTGCTAGGATAAAATAACTTGCCCCAGGGTGTAGAACTAACAACTAGCAAACCTAGAACTTAAATTCCAGCCTGTCTGGTTTCAGTTTCCATCCTGATAACTCAAACAACCACGGGACATTCACACAATGGAATACTACTCAGTCATAACAAAGAAGAAAATTTTACCCTTTGCAACAGTGTGGATGGACCTGGAGAACATTATGCTAAGTGAAATAAGCCAGTCAGAGAGAGACAAATACCATATGCTTTCACTCATATGTGGAATCTAATGAACAAACTGAACTAACAAGCAAAATAGAGACAGATTCAATGATGGAGAGCAGATGACAGCTATTGGGGGGTGGAGTTAGAAGGTGGAGGGTTTGAGCAAAAAGGAAAAAGTACTCATGGACATGGACAACAGTGTGGTGATTGTGGTGGGGGACAGGTGGGTATAAGGGGACTATATGGTAATGGAAAAAAATACAATAAAAAAACTATGCCATAAAAGCTTCATAGCACTTTATAAAGCACTATTCTCATACAATGTCTCACTAGAGCATTAACAGGATTCTTAGGTCAACATAAAATTCATTCCAGAGTTGCTCATTTTCATGTAATAGAATCATGTGGTTATGAAAATAGTTTGTGATGCATTTTGAAATCACAAAATATATTGCTCATTGTCTGTGCATAGATTATCAGTTTAGTACCTTCTTGGCCAAATTTTAATAGTCAAATCTTTACCTTGTCATTGAACAGATACATACAGAATGAATTTTAATGTTAACTTTTAAAAATTATGTAAATACTCTGTAAAGTATAATTAAAATATAACAAGGGAAGTGATTCGCAGTTTTTCTTTTGCTATGGGTTATTTATTCAACACTCAATAAATACTGACTAAGCACCCAGGGTGTGTTCTGCATCATTTCCTTTAAGAATAAGGAAGATAACAACTAATAAGTTGTATAGATTTGCGATATCACTGGGAGCCTTGCTGCGTTCCATCACACAGAGGTCCTCAGTATGGGCTATCAGAACAGATAACGCCAGTGGAAGAAAGCAAAGGAAGTACATACAGGCTTGAGCATCAAATTAATTAAATTAATTAATTAAAATAATCGTACTACCTTAAATTTGCTAGTTTTATTCTTTGTAAATCTTTAGATTAGCCCCCTGTCCATCCACGTTACTAGAGTAAAGGTGATTGTGTTGCTTTACATTCACTTAGCATTCGTTTAGATAAATAAGATAGCTGTCCATTTATCCAGGATTGTAAGTGCTTCAACATTTGCATTAGCATTGCTCATCCCAGGCCTCCCAGTTTTAAATAGAAACCCCAAAGTGCCATAACGAGCCAGTTGTCATTCTCAGTGCATCGACTTGTGCTTGTTTCAAGTAAAGGAATTAATGATGAAGGGTGATTCCAAACCATACAGCCAATCCTGGGGGTATCAGTGCTACAATGAGAAATTACAGATGTGTACCCCTGCTCTGCCCCCAGAGATAGGCTGTCTCTCCCAGACGGCTCTGGTTCATCTGATCTTCGCTTTCTGCCCCACTCGCACCCCCTCACCACGTGGACACTTCTTCCGGGGCAGAATTGCTAGAGGGGTGTGGGAGGGCGGGCAGTGTCCTGCATGCCTTCCTTCGATACAGAACATCACCGCATTACTGTTGTGTTTAAGGATTTTCCCTTTGTTCTACTGTCATTGTGTCTTTTTGTGTCCTGATTCTACTTATTTGAGAGTAAATGTAGGGTTTAATTCTAGTTTTAGCTTCCAAGATTCCCAGGTGCTTAGACTAAAGGAAAACTAAAAATGACAAAGTGGTTAATATTCATATGCCTCCGAAACTACACTCTCTAGACACGAATAAATAGTATGTGGCTTAATTTATTCCTGATGTGCTAGGTTTATTTTTGTGAATAATTGGATAATTCTAGCAAGTACAATATTAAAAGTTTTACCTGTCTGACACATTTTTGAGGCTTTATTTAAAAGACTATTGGATAAGACAATCAAATATTTAGTCTTATATTGTATTAACATTAATGATAGTAAATGTACTAAGGAGAGATGACAGAGATGAATTTAAAGATGACCCAGAAAACTCTTTCCTAAATGAAGTTTCTTAAAACAATCAAAGAGAAACTAATTGATTGTATTTCAACTTTCATTTCCTTTTCTAGCTCTCTTACAAACTAATAATTTAAATGAGGCAAAAATTAAGAATATTCAAGAAAAAAACCTTCATAATAATGTAGCACTGAAGGAGTTGTTTAAAAGTAAGTGCGGTTTGTGCGTCCTGCCAATGGAAATGCCTGCTCACCTTACAGTACCATGAGCATTTTTCACTACAGTTGGCTTCATTAAGAGTTTAAAAAGATGAGAATCTGTTGACATGAATAGGTTAATGTCTCCCTACAGACCTCTTCTTTTGAAGGTGTAAAAATCTTTATATATCACCAAAGTAGACTGTCCTGAGTTAAGAACCCGGATCTAGCTTATCAGAGAAAATCTCAGCCTTTTGTATGTTTGTTGAATTGTTCTACACTGATCTGATTGTGACGATTACCTAGATTATGGAAATTTGTGGGCTTAGAAAAGACTTTTCCTATACATTACTAATAAAGTTAAAAAGTAACAAAAACAAAATCTTTCTTCTTGGGAGTATAGCATGGAATAGTCATTCTTTGGTTTTACTGATTAAATAAATTTCTAATGCTCCTAGTATGAGTAGATAAACCTATCAAGAGATAGGATAAGAAGGTAAAAAGTCTAGAAGTAAGACTACAAGGAAGTACACCCCAGCAGAATGAATTTTTTATGCATCTATCACTAAAAAAGCTAACTAGAACTGCAGCATTTTTTCCAACTTCGTACATACTGGAAAATGGCCAATAAAGTCTGTATCTGTGAGGATACTCTCAATTATTAGTCCATTCAGTCAGTTTAAATTGCACAGAGAGTCTCTGACTCATAGAATGGGTGTTACGGATTCACTGGGCCTCAGTTCATGCTCCAGATGTGTTTCATCTCTGAGCTTCATGGAACACAAGCTTCAGCCTAAGGATAGTTTTCCTCATAATTGTAAGGTAGCTGCTCGCTACAGTCAGGGCTACTAACTTTCTTCTTCCACTTCCAAAGTAAAGGAGACTTGCATTCCCTATGGACAAGAAAGCATTTTCCCTGGAAATATCCAGCAGAAGCTCTTGAGTCTGATTTGGGTCCATGCCTGCTCCAGAACCAATCACGGGAAAAAGTTATGGGAAACCCCTTGGACTCTCAGGCCATCGGGGGACATGGTCTGTGTCAGAAAGACCTGGATACCTAAACAGGAAAGCAGATCTGTTGCAAAGGAGGACAAAGGACAAGGGATGCTGTAGGCCACCAGTGATGTCCACTCCAGTGTTCCTGGGAGGAACATGGCTCTACTGTAAGCACAAAAACCATAATGACCATCAACACACAGTAAGACTGGACAGTGGAAGCTACCAAATGAGCCAGATAAAAGATCTGCTTATAAGGAGAAGTATTGGCCCTGGTTCCGCAGGCCCCCGTGGCTGCCAGAGTGCGTGTCAGGCTGTTTCTGACTCAGAGTGCCAGACGGAAACTTGCAGACAAGCAGGGGGCCTGGAGACTGAGAGGGTATGGCTAAGGATTTCTTTACTTGTCAGGGAGAGGAGAGAGTATGGTTACATGTTGTTTGCAAAAGGGGGTGTAACAGCAATGATTCTGTGACTGACCACTCTGCTCTCACGTATTCTTTGCGTCCGAGCTTTCTGCATCACACCTGCATGTGATGATCCTTCCATGTGTGTGAGACTTAGAATTGTCAACACAATGACATCCTCAATAGCCAGCTTCTGGCATCCTAAATGAGATATTTGAGTCTGCAGCAAAGCAAGAGACACAAAAGTCAGATTTTTTTTTTTTTTTTAAAGAGAAAAGTAGTTCTAAATTTCTTTCTCTCTCTCTCTCTTTTTTTTTTTTTTGATCCTTTAATACACAAGAGGTAAGGCCTGGTGGACTTGATCATGGTTTTAGAAGTGTGTCTGAGTGAGAGAGAAAAATGAGGCTAAGGAAGCTTGACCCTTTAGGTCTTGCTGGATTGTAGGGAGAAGAGGGAGACAAACATATGGAAAGCCCACAGCCAGCCTTGTGCCCTGACCTCCATGGGCTGCAAGGGGTGCAGGTAGGGTTGGGACAAGGCAGAGTTAGACAAAGGAGAAGCCACAGGGTCTGTCTAGCTTCCTGCTTGTGATGCTGGAAGGCGGTCCCTTCATAGAACCTGGGTTGGTGTATCAATTTCTGGGGCTACTACACCAAAGCATTACAAAGTGGGTGGCTTAAAACAACAGAAACTTATTGTGTTGTTCTGGAGGCCAGAAGTCCAAAGTCAAGATGAGAGCCAGGTCATGCTCTTTCTGAGACTTGCAGCTAAGAATCCTGCCTTGCCTCTTCCAGCTTCTGGTGGCTTGCTGCTGACTCTTGGAGGCCTTTGTCTTGCAGCCACAGCATTTCAACCTCTGCCTCTGTCGTCACATGGCAGTCTCCCCTCATGTGTCTGTGTGTCTGTGTCTCTTCTTCTGATAAGGGAAACACAGTCACATTGGATCAAGAGCCCACTCTAGGTCTGTATGACCTCATCTTAATTTCACTAATTATACATAAGGTCACATTCTGAGGTCTGGGAGGTTCGGAATTCAACTTTCTTCTGTACGGACACAATTCAACCCTTAGCGTGTGGTCATGTGAAAGTAAAAGTGGCACGGATTAGAGACAGACCTGAAATTTAGCTTTGTTCCCAAGTGGCATAGACAGACTCAAAAATTCCCACTTGCCATGGGAGGAGTGATGAAAGTTTGCTGAAGGTCACCAAGTAAGGGCCAAGTGGCTCTGGAGCTGGGGGTTGCAGAACCAGACACCCAACCTGGTACTCATTAGGGAAGAACAGTCAGACCTCAGGTGGGATGCACAGCACCACTGAGGGCCTTGGAAGGATTGAGTCATCAGGAGAAATTCCTGGGCCCAGACGTGCTGAGTGAACAGACCATAAATTTCAAATTACTCCAGCTGCAGCCTTCGGCAGCTCATGCCAACAGACTCGTCAGTCCAGGGAGATCAGCCGCTCCACAGAAAGGACCAGCGAAGATCCAGGCAGCCCAGTATCGATCCTAGAGCAATGCCTCCTCTCAACCACATATCTGACCTCAGGTGTCATCCTGGAGATTAATAGGGGCGTGAAACGGGGCTCTGAAAGACTGAGCGTTTTTGTGAGTAATCCAAGCTGAGAACAAGTCACATAAAGAGACAGATAAGATTATTGGGTTGGACCAAATCTACACCCCCTTTAACCACTCTCATATTTCACTCCCCCCAACTCTGATGCAAAGTAAAAATGAAATAGAGAAAAACACCATAAGAGAAACTAATACCTAACTTTACTACTTAAGGCTCTGGCTTCAGGGAGTAGACTGGGAAGGTAATCAGTGTAGTTATAAGTAACATGGCCCATTCTTATTTATGGGATTTTATATATTATCAACAATTGCCAAATACAGGATTTCATGACAACTGAAATTCAAACTCTTGTAGAAACCTGGTTATGCCTAGTAAAGCTGTTACCTCATTCACATCGCACATCTTTTCAGCACTGACATTTCTGCCCGCTAGTAGTCTGGAACGGAAATAACATCTAGAGTTTCTGACCCTTAGACAGCCTGCTGTCCGACCCTCACCCCCGGGCACTGATGTTTTCCTAGGTAGAGTAGTAAGAGGGACATATTCAAATACAACTTAAAAATGTGATAGCACTTGGCTAATGAGATCTTATTTTTAGTATCATTATTGCTGTTGTACTTATGAAAACAAATTCACTGCCATGGAGTCTGTGATGGTTAATTTTGTGTCAACTTTAGGCCACAGTATTCAGAGATTTGGTCAAACACTAGACTGGATATTGATATGAATATTGAAAGTAGTTTCTAGAGGAGAGGAATATTTAAATGAATGAACTTTGGGAAAACAGCTCACCCTCCATAAACTGCATGGGCCTCTTCTGATCAGTTGGAGATCTTAAGGAAAAAAAAAAAGAAGACAGACCTCCACCCAAGAGGGAACTTTGCCAGCAGACTGCCTTTGAACTTGAGCTGCAACATCAGTTCTTCCCTGGGTTTTCAACTTGCTGGCTTACTCTGCAAATTTTGAACTTGCCAGCCTCTATAATCATGTGAGACAATTTTTAAAAGTAAATCACATATATTTATTTACTTAGTGATAAAATAAATCACGGATATTTACATTGAACCCCTTCTCGAGGATCCACCAGCCAGCTTTGAGCTGGAGGCCTGGCCGCTGCTCCCTCGAGGCCAGTGGCTGCTCCCTCGCTGTGTTCTGCCCTCCTTGCTGGTGATGCGAGGTTGGTCACACAGGCGCTCAACTCTGCCTCTTGCCCGCAGGGCCCCTCCCTGGGCGTATGGCATCCCTCACTCTGGAACCCTTCATAGTGCGCGTTTCCTGAGAGGGCCTGGCAGTGGGTGTTCCCCCAAGGGAGCCCCATGCCAGCTGTTCTGGGAGACAGGCTGGGGCGGGCGGGCATGGTCCATAAACACTTGTGCATAAAACCTCCAAATGTTCTATTTCTCTGGAGACCCCTAATACAGAGCCTTTACACATCCTCCCCTGGAGCCATGAGAGATCCAATCTCTTTGGCTCGCTGGCCCGATGCCCTGGCTTCCGGAAGAGCTGAGTCGAGCCCAGAAAAGCCATGTGAAAAACCCATCCAAAGTGATAAGATACCTGTTTCTTTGGATCCTATCATTAAAAAGTTCCTGAGGGCAGAATGACTCAGCTCAGACTCGTACTGGAAGTTCAGAATCATTTGGATCCTAAAAAAGGACCCACGTAAGACCTAAAAGGAAACTATCCCTGAAGTCTCCAGAGGACAACTTCAGTGATTATCTTGGAATTAACTCTGGTTCCAGAAGTGTATTCTCCTAATTAGCACATTTTGGCTGCTGAGGTCTCAAACCAGAATCTTGCCTGACTCTGGAATTTATTCTAATATTGTGCTGCTAGCTTAATTCTAAAGTGAGCTAATATTCTTGATAACTCCTGCTGCTGGTAAACTACTGTGCCACTCGTGCACTTCAGTGCAGAGGAGCCTGTCCTGGGTTCAGCACTGCGGAAAGCCCGACTCGGCTCATAGTCTTCTGGCTTTTCCCTTTTGGATTGACTTTTCTTCCTTCCCTTTCTCGACAACACAGTGGGTCCTGGAGATCTTGGGATTCAATGCCCAAATTCTTTGTTCATGACCTGTAAGATCTGTTCTCTCCAACGTACATAAATCCAGGTCTGAGAGGTGGCAATAGGGCAACTGTTTGTGGGGAACAGTGATTAATTTATAGGTTTGGGCTAGTGTGAAGCACAACTCAGTGTTGAGCGGCTCTGGGATTGAAGAGACAAGGGTCTGACACGGTGGCTGGACTAGTGCCCCTGCGTTGCTGTGTTCTAGAGTGGAGAATCTAAGAAGTCTGAGAATTCTAAATTGAACCTCACTTTTTGGGTAGTTATAAAGATATTTTAGATAGTTTATCAATGTTGGAAGACAGAACCTATTTGCTTAACCATTTGAGCTTTGTTTTCAAATTTTAAATATTTAGACATAGGATATTTTTGCTCTTAACCATCTGTGTCAATCACTGTAATACTGAAGAAATTTCTGACTCGAATGAAGGTTTACACTGACTGACTGTTGAATCCCCTGCCAACCCTGTGATTCCACATGTAGTAGCTAGAGAGAGGAGAATATGGTCAGACTCTCTCCAGAGAGCTCAAGAAAAACAAAGGGTAACAACCTCAAGCCGCTAGGGCATGGAGGGCTGGACAGTCCAAGTTTCCTTTTGGTTAGACTTCCTACTTGGGCACTAGTTTCCTTCAAATTTTCATGACCGTTAATGCCTAAGAGACGATATTCCATGCCAGATGTGGTTGCTAAATGAGGTCTGACAGCCCTCAGCAACTTGCTGGGTTTCCAGCTCAATAATTTATTTGATAAATGTGGATACATCTTGAGAAAGAAATTTTCAGACCCCACTGAGGTTTATTTATCTTTGGGGTACACAGATAAAAAAAAAAGTCAGAGTGAGCCATGGTATGTATCTGTCTTCTGAAGAATAAACAGCATCAGGGTTGGGAAAATACTGGGTTTGCTTCCTGAGGGGAAGTATAGTATGTCCATAGAGAATGTACTAATTATATCTCTAGACACCCACTTTGGTTTTGCGACATTTTAGGCAGCTTCTCAAAATTCCCTGTTCTATAAATTCTCTAAAAAGGAGCAAACAAACAAACTGGAATCTAAAATGAGGCTTTCTTCTACGCGGTGTCTCTCAGGTGAGAAGCAGCCACTGCAGTGGGACAGCTCTGGTTACACCGTGTATTAAAGATGCAGACAGGCCTTCCGCTGCAGGGGCTGGGCCTGGACGAGACTGAGTGGCATCAAATTCATTTGGGTTATCTACCTTAAACAAACAAACAAACAGATTCTCATGTAGAACATTGCTAGAAGTCTACATCTCTAAAGTTAAGAAAATTTATTTTTGTGAGCTAGGATAGATCTGAACATTAGAAGGGAAAATCAGTAGGATCTGTGAAATAAAACTGACTTTGAGCAAAAGAAGCATCAGGTATAATGACCAGAGTTCAGGACTGTGCCATGTAGCTGATGCCAAAATTTCCTCAGGATTCGGCCAGTCTGGGCTGGTGTCAGCCTTGTGGAAAATGACATAAGAGAGCTGCAACTTTGGACCCTTGCTATTGGACACCACAGCAGTAATAGCATGGTTCCAGCTAGAAAAGGCATTGCTACAAAGACACGTCAGACTTTGTAGGACCCATCTTTGACAGTGACAGCGTGTGATGTTGAGAACACACGGCCATCATGATTCAATCTGACTCTGACCTTAGAGAGTGGGAGCAGAATTAGTCCACTTGAGATAATGTCAGTTCCTAGCGTTCTGGGGTAATGGGGTTAAGTAGGAGACTTGAGAGTAGATATCAATGGGAGAAACTGGACTCAGTACTAAGAATAGCTCACTGGGGAGAGGGGTACAGTAAGCAACAAAAGAAAAAACAACTACGTAACCACACCCTGTGGATGTATTTGAACTGAGCTTAGGAAGTGGATTGTATCATTCATTCTGCACGTTGCCACCAAGAGGATCTCCCTCTCCTGGTCTCAGACAAGGGCTGGCATATCTCCACCTGCAAGGCCACTGCATTTCCCTGTGAAACTTTGCTGAATAGAACACAAACACATACACAATTAATTTTTGTTATTTCTTTTCAAGTGAGGCTGACTTCCCAAAATCCATTTCTATGAGTCAGCTTATATTTAACAGACACCACAAGTTTCTGTCAAAGGCTTTTACACAAGAGATTAATCTTAGAAGTAAGCATTAGTATATAAAAAATGAGACAAACATTACTGAATGAAAATAAAGCATTACAATTTATCCAAGAAGTAAAGGCCTAATAATCTATAAAATTTACTTTGTCTTGTACTTAATTAACTCAAATAATCTATTACCAACCTATCTTCTTGCCCAAGAGATACATTATTAATAAAGAGGACAAAATTCACTATCCTATCTGCTCATTCTGAATCAATTCCTATAACTCAGTCAGCTAAGCAGTGTTATTATTGGCATGTCTGTAAAATCTGGGAAGCCTTGGCCCTCGCAGTCCAGACACCCTGAGCCCATTTTCATATGCTGGGCTACATCTACCAGAGATCCATGGTCCTCATACCCTTTGGCATGACATAAGAGTTTGCAAAGATACAGCATAAATGCTAGGAAATATGGGAAAATAAGTTTGGTAGGGATACAAATCGCTCTTCAGTCTAAGTTGAAGAGTAAAGAATTAAAAGCTGGGGGTTTTAAAGGGTTTAGATGTGGCATTCTGAAGAAGGGAACTGATGATTTACTTCTGTTACCATGAAATGATAAAAGCAGCAGCTGTGTTAATTTAAAATAACAATGAAATTCTAAGCCTGCATTACATGATTTCTATGTTTCGTGTACTGTGCCTTGTTTACAAATATATATAGGGTGAGGCAAAAGCATATTTACAGTTGTTCAGATGGAAAACAGCACAATAATTACCATATTTTTCGGACTGTAAGATGTGCCTTTTCTTTTACCACATTTTTTGCTTCAAAATTTTTTTTTCCTATTTCCCTCCTCTAAAACCTAGGTGTGTCTTATGGTCCAAAAAATACAGTAATAAATAATAATACAAGAATAGCTGTTTCACATACTTAGAACTGTAAACCTACTTTTGCCCCCACTCTGTATGTGTATACATGCAAATACATATGTATGTGTGCATTGTATACAGAATTGTCCCAAACTAATACGTCGTAACACCAGCCATGCCTTTAATCAATAAACAACTCTTGGGTTTTACAATTATGCATACGGTCCATAGAAAGAGGAAGAGGTTTTCTGCACCCTGAGCCCTTATGCCTATAAGACGGATGAATGGAACCTTGTTCATATCTTGTATCCAAGAAAGGTAAGTGAACTGCTACTCTTGTGCATAACATAACATACGATATCAATGCACAAAACTTAACATCATGCAGTACAATACAAAAATCTGTTTTCTAACCTTGTTTTGAGGACTGCTCTAACCAGCTCATAGTTCTTAATTTACTAGATAGTTTTTCCAAAACTTTAGTCATTGACTTGCACTCTTCATGACTTTTGCCATACTATTCATTACCTGGGCCATTTATTTTTATTTAAATAATCTCATAGTTTAATATTTAAATTAATAAAAGTAAACTTTATATCACTATTATAAAATAAGTAGAAGAAAACAGTAAAAATAAATATGCAGAAAATCACACTATTTATTCCATTCTAACTAAAAATTGTTCATTGGGAAAACTGTAGCCTGAAACCTACTCTCTTTTTATTAAAAAAAAAAAAGTTATGGTATATATATAATGAAATATTACTCAGTCATAAAAAGGAAAGAACCCTGAGTGGTGTGGCTCAGTTGGGCATCTTTCCACAAGTTGAAAGGCCCCCAGTTCCATTCCTGGCCAGGCCGTGTGCCTCGGTGGTGAGCTAGGCCCTGGTTGCGGCACATGCGAGAGGCAACTGATGGATGATTCTCTCCCATGTTGATGTTTTTCTCTCTCTTTCTCCCTCCTTGTCCCTCTATCTAAAAATAAATAAATAAATAAATACTTTAAAAAGAAATGAAATCTTACCATTTGCAACAGAATTGAATTGTGCTAAGTAAAATAAGTTGGTTGGAAAAAGACAAATTCTGCATGATTTTACTTATACATGGAATCTAAAGAGCAAAATAAGCAAACAAACAAAACTGAAATAGACACAAGAAACTGAGAACAGACTGGTGGTTGGTTGCCAGAGGGGAGGAAGGTTGGGGGACTGGGTGGAAAAGTGAAGGGATTAAGAAGTACAAATTGGCTGTTAAAAAAATAGTCACCGGGATATAAAAGCACTGCATAGGGAATATAGTCAATAATATAGTAATAACTGTGTATGGTGCCAGGTGGGTACTGGAAATATGATGGGGGACACTTTGTAAAGTATGTGATTGTCTAAACACTATGCCATACACCTTAAACTATTATAATAATTTTGA
Organism: Anoura caudifer; assembly: GCA_004027475.1. Lineage (NCBI taxonomy): Eukaryota > Metazoa > Chordata > Mammalia > Chiroptera > Phyllostomidae > Anoura > Anoura caudifer. Next base: position 82,606 of record PVKU01004979.1, read on the forward strand.
ATGTGAACTGTAATTGAAAAATAAAATGAAAAAATATCTTTAAAAAAGGCAGATTGGGGAGTGTTTGTGAGGTGGTAGAAGACACATAGCACCCTTCTGTGAATTACTTTTTCAAGTCATGAGAAAGATAGAAAGACAATTGAAAAGGACCTCACTGTGTGACTCATTGTTGTTTCATTCCGCATGAATGTACTTTCAAAAATCATCTCTCCCACTGTTGATAGTACCTTTCCTTTTGAGAATCATTGATGTGAGCCTTTTACCTATTACCATGGAGTATTAGTTACTTAAACTATAAACTCATCACACATTTCTGTACTTACACTTGGCTAGGTACCAATTTCTGCACTAGGTTTTGCAAAGTTCAAAGCAGGTTTAAAGTGGATCCAGTTAGTGTATTTTTCAGGCAACGGGGAAAGAGGCATATACACTCCAATGGGGCTTGACAGGTGGTGAGAGCAGAGACCTGCTCTTGAGGCCCCAGGCACTTGTCCCTGCTGAGGTAAAGGCTGACCCTGGTCTACAGCCAGGATTCTCAGGCAGGTGTGTGAGCAGAGCCATCCAAGGAGCTTGTGAAAATGTGAATTCCCAACTTCTCTCCCACAGAGTCTGATTTGGAAGGTCTGCAGTGAGTCACCTGATAATTCTGATGTAAAAGGTATGACACCCAGAAAAACCCCGGAGAAGGGGAAAGTACGTTCCAGTTTGGGAGTGGGCGGAGGAGGGAGTCCGGTGCAGGTGGAGCTGGTGCTCTGAGTGTAGGACAAGGGGATGGATGCCTCAGGGGAGGAAAGAAACAGGGAGTGGGAGGTGGAATCCTATGCAAATATGGCCTTGCCCCCAAGAGGGCTTCACAACTGTGCTCCTCCTAGAGTGAGAAGAAAGAAGACTAAAAAGAAGTGTCTCAAAAAAAAAAAGTGTCTCTTGGGACTTGTGTGCCACCAATGTATACCAATCTGTAAGGCTTCTAGAACTTAAAAAAAATGTTCAGGTTATAGTCCACTGAGATCTGAAGGGAAACACAATTTTGACTGATGTTTGGAATAAATGAGTTAGTGTTTAGTGACAGGATTATCACCTTAAGGAAGTACTGTATTTCCTTAAAATTTATCACAAATTGCTATAAACAATGACAGCCTTTGTGTTTGGTACTTTATGTACCTGAGCCTCACATCCTTCCTGAAAGGTGAGTACTGAAATTCCAGTTTGAAGAAACTGGGATTCATAGAGATTAAGTAACATGTCCAAAGTTACATCCATAGCCATCTCTCTTTCTGAATATTTTAGAAAATGCTTTCTTAGTCATTAATTGGTATTTAGGTAGCTGTTTGAACAGATTGTTCCATTTTTAAGAGAAGAAGTATAACTGGGCAGGGGAAGTAGGCTTAGCTTAGCTTCCTCCCCTCTCAGTTATATAAGCTGGACCCCTTTCCGCCCAGGGGGTTGTGGTTCAACAATTCCCTCCAGGGGACAGATGCTCCTGTGAACAGGAGATGAAGAAGAACAAGATATGAAGAAGGACGGTTGGTGAGATAACTCTTACCAATGAGAGGAGCAGACATCCCAGCGCTGTCCTATTCAGCAACAGTGTCTCCAAACTTGGGGCTTGTCTCACTCACTTTCTGCACCAGTTACGTCCAAGCCCAACTCATATTAAGGGCCCCTTTGGAGAGATGAACTGAACTTCACCTCCTTCCCTGTGTTCTCTGAGGTGCTCAGTCCTGTTGCGCTTTTATCCCGGTCTGATTTGACCTTCTCACTAGTTTTTACCTCTGCTCTCCCCTGTCCAAAGGCCAGCTCAATGTGCTTCTCATCATCGCTCATTCACTTATTCATTCTCAGACTCTTCCCTTTTCGTTTATGGACCGTGGAACTGCCCTTTCCTAACTTACGATTTTGGCTTTCAGGAAAAAAGCAACCCTATGTATGGGTGAAATCTTGTACCACCTTGCCTGCCAGATTCCCTGCATCAGGAATGAACATGTGTTCAATCAGAACTCCCAACTCTTACATCATTTTGGCCAGTGTTTTTGTCTGGAAGATTTTTTTAAAGGATTTCTTTTGTTCCTATCAACATATCACCTATATTGGTTCTTTGTTATACTTAAATTCATTTTTAAAATAACATTATAAATTAAAAAACTAGTATCACAATAAATAGATAATTTAAAAATACATACAATAAAAACAAAGCAATGCTATTAATTTCAGTTACATTCAAACCTGACTGTGAGCTGGGGGTCTGTTATGTGTTACGATGGGAGAGTAATAACTGTTAGAGAGGTGGTAAAGATAATGTGACATCTAAATACAACTTTTTTCTTGCTGTGATGAGATATTATTTTGTGTCATGTCCTTTGTCCTATGTGACCCCAAGTCAGCCCTGGTCAGGGCCATGTCCTCACAGTTGGGCTGCAACTGGGTAATTGGGTGTGTCTGAAGCAATTATGTTCACTTTTAGGCTGGCAAATGGTAAAAGCCTAATTAATACTCCCTTTGAGAAAAATATGGAACATTTTGAACAAATATATGAAATAACAAGAAGCCCCTTGAGTAGGTGGAGAGTGGAGCAGACCTGTGGGTTGGGCTGCCCAAGGCAGGCCTGGCTTAGTCCCCTTTCACTTGCCACAGTGACCCAGTTTGGATGATGAATTATGTATTCACCCTAATTAAGTGGCTTAAATAGTGCACTTACTTAACGAATTATAGACTTCAGTATACATTACTTCTGTATTCAGTTGAGAAGCTGATGGCAAAGGAGAGAAAATACAAACCAGGTTGGGACCTCAAATATGCTTTATAGTTTTCCAATTGGTTCATCGTTATTAACAATTTTTGGCATTCTTTCACCTTCCCTTCTTTTAGTTGTTCTTTCCTCATCTTTGTATAATTTCCAATTTCATTTACCAGACTATGTTTTGGACTTTCAATCAAAGTGTTTACATTCTGGCAGAAGGAAAAACATCATAAAAATATAAAGCTTGATAAGCTTGCTGAAGCCTTAAACCATACATTTCTTCCCTCTCACGTAATTATTTTACATTTGTGAAAGATTAACTAAAGACCAAAGGAGAGGAAACCCAAATATACTGAATAGGCTACCTTCTTTCCCTCTTTTCAAAAATTTCTGAGAGGCTAAAACACCGAAGAAAGTATTTCATCCTCTTTTTTTAATACTTGGACAACCTCCCTTTAGCAGACATGCTTTCACTCAAATCTGCTACAAAGGACCATATACACTAAAGCATTCTGCCAGATTCAAGATGATTGACAACTAGGCCGCTCCTACAGAGAAGCTAATGGTCTTGTGAGTGATAGTTATGTAAACAAGCATCACAAAGCCATGTGATAAGGCTATTGGAAAAGCACCCTGCTGGTTTTTATAATGTCTCTCCCCCCATCTATTTTTCAGAATCACATTATTTTCCCCCTGAACTATGGCTCTGAAGGTTGCCCAACAGTTCTCCCTCTGTCTTAGCTTTCAAAACAAATTTAAAAGTAAACAAAAAAATGTAAAAAATTAATTTGTCTAACTCCAAGCTACCTTCATTAACTTTCTTTCCAAGAAGTCAAAGGAAAGTGGTATGTGGTGGAGCCCCAACCTAAACCCCTTCTCTCAGGGACCTTGCTTCAGGAAGTTGCTTGGAACAGTGGGGTGAAACCAGGCAGCAAGTGACTGTCTTAGAATGACCCCACAGTAAGTGAATTCCTACCCTAAGCCTGAAGATGACTTCATAGATTTGAAGAGGTGAATTGAGAATATCCTAATGAAGTCATTATTCTTCCCTCTTTCATTGATTCCTTCCAAAGGTGAGCAGTTACATTATTAAAACTTGGATTATGAAAAATAGTCTGTTCCCTGTTCCTTCCCTGAATTATTGAATAAATTTGGACTTCATAAACAACTCGGACCCCGTGTGTTTATTCTGTCCTCCTGCATTCCCCTTTAGAGCATTGTTCTCACATAGCATCAGCTGTTGTGTTCACTGTTGCTTTTCATAAAGACATAATCCATGTACATAGTCCCCCACCCCCTTCCTAAACTGTCTTCAGTTCCATTTATATGGAGTGAAAACAACTAGTGATCACAGAAAGATGGCCTGCACATACAGATGAGATGAGGATATGGTGTTAAGAAAACCCCCCAAACCCATCTCTTTGACCTGAAACACATTAGTGACCTTGGAAATGGAATTGGGTGTAACAGACAGCAGGGAAGTGGCAGTGTGAGAAGGAAGAGAATGATGTGCTAAAGGAATATTTCAAGGACTCTAACTATAGGGCACCATCTTCAACTGCAAACTGGAAATGGAAAATCAGCAGGTCACACAGGAAGAAGGTTGCAAAAATGAATATTTCTCAGGCATCCTTCCTTCCTCTCTGCTGGGCTTTATCACAGTGGCATGGTCCAATGTGGTGAGAGTGAGCAAAAGATGCTTGTTTTTAATAATTCTGGTCAGGATGTAGGCCGAATACCACACTTTACTTGGATGAACCTGAGAAACAGACTGATAAAATCTTAAAGGCAGAGAGACTTTAAAGATAGTCAAAGTTTTTTAATGTGTATGTGGGGTGCGGATCGGCGGGGTGGGGGGGGGCGGTATTCTGTTTACTGCCTGTGAACATCACCAGTAGATACTGAAAACCCCTGGGTCTTGCTACAGAGCAACTTAATCAGAATGTTTAAGTTACAGGTCAGAAAACCTACATTTTAAATAAGCTGCTGGACTGATCCTTATAAACTTTAAACTTTTGAGACTCACTAGCCTATTTTACCCTTTATTTACTGATGAGAAAACTGGGCCACTTCTCCAGCAAGGCAAACTGGTGGCCAAATGGATGCAACCGGCACTGTGTGAGCCTGTCCAACACACTTTCTTTGTGATTTGATGAGGACTTGTACCCCTTATAGGGGTTATTAACTCCTGTTTGAAAAGCTTCCAGTTTTACAGATATTTTGATTTTATCAGTAAAATTCTAAAGGGTGTACATTCTTTCAAGCTGCTTTAACTTGCAAAACCAGTTGCTTTAATTCCCCTGAGAAATGCCCGGATGAGTCAGGGTGAGACACCCTTTCGTTGAGCCTCCTCACGCAGCTGGGATCATGAAGAGTTTGTCTGAGTTTGGCTCCATTCTGCTCCATGGTAACCATGAGGCACAGCTGCTCTTATGAGTTTTCCTGTTGATAGCAAAGATGTTTCCTCTGAAGGCTTCATGGAGCATGTCCGTGAGCCCTTTGCCCAGGATGGCATCCCTTGAAATCTGCTGTTTCCTCATAGACCGACCGGTTAGGCGCAACAGTCCACCGCCATGCACAGGCTAACATTTTCCAGCTTCACCTCCCAGTTTATTTATTTAGTCTCTCATTTATTTTTATACTAGGTGCTGGATATCTTTGTAAAATTTATTTTGGACAAAGGGTTCTGTTGTCAAAAACAAGGCATTTGTAAAATGTTTTTTTAAAGAGTAAAACTCAGTTCTGCATTTGAGGATTTTCTGTGTGGGTTGTTGGGTCATTGTTACGGACTTAATTCTGTTCCCCACAAATTCATATGTTGCAACCTTATCCTCTAATGTGACTGTATTGGGAGATAGGGCTTTCAGAGGTAATAAAGGTTAAATGAGTTCACATTGGTAGCATCCTAATCTGATAGGTTTGGTGGTTTTATAAGAAGAGGACGAGGCCCTGGGTGGTGTGGCTCAGTGGATTGAGCACTGGCCTGAGAACCAAAAGGTCTCTGGTTCAATTCCCAGTCAGTGACTATGCCTGGGTTGTGGACCAGGTCCCCAGTTGGGGGCATATGAGAGGCAATTGATTGATATAAATTTGGCACATTGATATTTCTCTCCCTCTCTTTCTTCCTCTCTTCCCCTCTCTTTAAAAGTAAATAAATAAAATCTTTAAAAAAATAAAAGAAGCGGAAGAAAGCTAACACAAGTGCCTGTCTCCCTTCCCCCACCCTGCCCCCACTCCATGTGCAGACACTTAGGAACGGCAGTGGGGGCGAGCTGTATGCAAGGCAGGAAGAGGGCTCTCACCAGAAACTGACCATATTGACACCCTGATATCAAACATCTCAGCCTCAGAGTTATGAGAAGTTAACTTCTGTTGTGTAAGCTGCCCGGTCCATGGTGTTTTGTTATGGCAGCCCAAGCTGAATGAGGGAGTCACAAAGAGACAGCCTAGTTTCAGAAATGTCCATGGAGACACACAGTCGCCCGGCCCCAGAGAGATGCCTTCCTGGAGCACATATTTCCCATCTCAGTCGCTCTGTCTGGTTGGTGTGTATGACGTCTGTCTGAGGAATCTTTCATTTGGCCTGTTCGCCTCCAGTTTCTCTCAGACAATTTCACATGACAGTTTGTTTTCCTTGGGACAGGATGCTGTGAGTTCTGCCTTATTATATGAATATTTTTTAAAAAGCCTTTCTTTCAACCTTAACATCACCAGAAAGGAGAACTTCTATATAACTGGTAGACCTGCCAGGCTGTGCCTTAGAAACAAGAAAGGGAAAATTTATTAACAAGATATCAGGGACAAGGACCTGATATATAGTTATAAATTGGCATAAAAAAAAGAGAATTTACCTTATGAAATGAGGGAGCTGGTGAGTCTTTAGGTTTTTGTGGAAAGAAAGAGGAGGACGTCAGGCTTGTGTGACTAGGAAGTGGCCCACCGCCAGGCGGGAGAGAGGCTCTCAGGAATTACTGACATGCCACAAAGCCACAGGCTGGGAGATGGCATTCTCACAGGGACGAGGTTGAGCATAAGGTCACCCAGAGGGAGAGGAAAATATTTTTTTTTGCTATTTGGAGTTGTTTTCCTTTCTTTAAACAAACTCCCCTTCAACTCCAGATCAGGAGCTTTCTCCTGGCACTTCTGATTGTTGTGGATTTATTAGTGATTTTCCCAAGAAGCGGCAGCATCGCACAGACTCCTGACCACTTCCCCAGAAACGTCACGTCACAACTTGGCAATGCCATGGTCGAACAATTAGTATACCAGTTAGAGTTCTGTCATTGCCATGTCTGTACAGGATTATAATTTATTAATATAGGTTTTTCTCAATGACACCTGTTAGTTCCTTCTGGAAATTATAGACTGAGCCATTGCCTGTCTTGGGAAATGTGATTTAAATATACTGCTCAGTGATCAAATATATCACTTATGTGTGTGTGTGTTAATGGTTTTAACAGAGATCTAAACCCTCTTTTTTAGAGTTGCTGAGTACCAGCAATAGAGTCGTAAATGGGACCCAAATAAAGAATTTGCTCATTATTATATTAGCCATGAGAATTACAACCTTCAAATCATTGTAACTGGAAAATACCTTAGAGTTCATAAAATGAACTCCATTAATTTTATGAATAAAATCTTTGAAGACCAGAGAGGGAGAAGGGTTGTTCAGACCTCCCAGGTCTCTGAGAGCTTTAAAGTTACAGCAACAATCCATGCAGATTTTATTTGTCTCCTTAAAATTGTTATTCATGTGGAATGCACTTATGGCTTAAGAATATGGTTTAAGCACCCAGGTCTGACTGCAGAGAGAGCAGTAGCAGTGGAGGATGTGCAGATGGAGGACAGTGTATTCTTTCTGAGCAGAAGTAGGTGATGTCATTCATCCAAAGCCCTCACACCTGGTTGCATAAACATCCAATGCTACTAAGGAAACTGAGAAAAGATCATCCATGGATGAACCATTTAGGTGGAGACAGGTGGGCTCTGCGGTTTGCCTCTTCCTAAAGTGTCCAAAGTGGTATGTTCTCAAAATAGTTTAATCTGCAATTTGGACCCATTCCATAAAACCCAGGAAACAGCGAGTTTTTAGTTTGGCCACAACTTTTTCACAATGGCTACACATTAACATTGCCAGGGGACCTTTGAAATCCCTAACGCCCGGACCAGTGAAATTAGAGATTCTGGGCTGGGGCCCAGGTGTTGGTGATTTTTAACTCTCCCAAGGTATGTAGCCAAGATGGAGAGCTACTGAGTTAGGCATAAAATCAGGCAAAAAAATATTATTCCTAAAATGTTCTTCCTACTAAGGGAATAAAGCAATGTGTCAGTCACTACATTTAGCAAATTATTCCCAATTTTGTTGGACTACCGTTGGGATTTTTTTACAATTTAAGTAAGTCAATGTTTAAACCCTAGTCATCAATTATTAACATTCATTACTTTCCCTCTCTATGTCCTTTGTCTCAAGATGGAATGTGCTTTAAGTGATTTTCCATCTACAGTAACTGTTATTTTTCAAATTCCTAGTGGTTGCCTAGTCCTCTTATGCATTTTGTACACTTAATTTATTCTTTACAACAGAACTATGCATTAGATATTGTTATCCTCATTTTACATAAGGGAAAATTTAGCCTCAGGGAAGTTGACTTAGTTGCCTAGACTTCACAGTTAGCAATGACAGCAGACCTGATGCACGGACCACGTGCTCTCTGTTCTGGTGCTGCCTCTGGCAAGAGCAAGGCGCCGTGGACAAGGCCTGGACTGAGCACAGGCTCTTGTGCTCTCGTCCTGGGTCTGCCACTCACATGTGACCTGAGACAAGTTCCACAACCAAGTGGACTTGAACATCATCTTAAGAAAAAAAGGAGAAAAAGAACCCAACTGAAAGAACTGGTAAAGAAAGCCAGTTGCAGACAACTACATTTTGTATTATGTAAAATTCTGTTTATATACAATTTCCAGAAAAGGCGAAAGCATAGAGACAGAAAGTAGCGTGGTGGTGGTTGCCTGAGGCTGTGGTGTGGAGAGGGGGTTGACCGGGCAGGAGGCACGTTGGAACTTTTCCGGCGAGGGGAGCATTAGCATTCTTAACTGGATTGTGGTGATGGTTGCATAACTGCACACACTTACCCGAAGTCGTGTAACTACACACTTGAAATGGGAGAATTTTATGGTATGTAAATTACATCTCAATGAGCTGTAAGAAATGGTGCTGGGACTTGTAGTATAAGATTAATGTTGTGTTGACCGCATAAATGCTACTTGTGACATTTTCACAGTAAATAACTTTCATTGCTGTATCTTTAACAACATTTTGACCTGCTTTTTTATGCCCACATTTTAAGTTGGTAACTATTGACAATGTATACATCTAGGTAACCATCACTACAATCAAGATAAAGAACCCTTTTACCCTTTTGTCACCCTAAAAGTCCTGCCCAGTCAGCCCTTTACCCACCATCCCTGGCCCCAGGCACAGCAGACCGGCTTTCTGTGACTATATGTCACATTTCTCTTTATCCGAGTTCCATAAAAACGGAATCAGACAATACAAATTCTTTGATTCTTTGGGTCTGTCTTCTTTTTCTAGCGTATTTTTTTTTCCTGAGATTCATCCATGTTATCGCATTTAAAAGTAATTGTTTCTTTTTATTGCTGAGTAGGATTATATTCTATAGATATATCACACTTTGTTCTTGGCTATTATGTACAAATATTTTGTGAGCTTATGTTTTTATTTCTCTTGAGCAAATACCTATGCCTAAGAATGGATTTTCAGGATAACATGGTAAGTATATATTTAACTTGTTAAGAAAATGCCAAACTTTTCCAAAGTGGTTGTATCATTTCAATTTCTCCTGGGAATATCTGAGAGTTGCACTTGCTCCACAACCTCCCCAATGATTTTGTATTATTACTTAGTATTATTCTATTTTTTATTTTTATGTTATTAATAAATCTGACCCAAAGTTGGTGATGTTTAATCATTTATATCAACAAATGATATAAATCTTTTTTCTCAATGAAATTTATTATTGCAAAATTTTGAGGTTTTCTCAAAATGATAAAAATATGGTTGACTTTTAAGAAACTCATTGTGAAATTGAAGTCCTACTGAATGTCTTTGGAGTTATTGAAAAATTCAGGTAAATTCTGCAGGTTAGCAAAATTCTCCCATAAAAGTTCAGTTATATGCACTAAGATGAAAGAGGCACCAGCTGTAATTTTAAGTGAGGAATGAAAGTTTAATTGGGCAGAATCTAGAATATTGATAGAGAAAGGCAGAAACCAGTTAGTCATTTGACATGGAATTACTTGTTGCCGGCTTAGCCCCATTTATGGTTGCTGCAGCCGGGATATCACACTGTCCCAAGGTGGGAAAGACACATTAGAGGTTTGGGTCCTAGAGTCATTTAATTTCTTGCACCCTAAGCTTTTTCCTTTATTGCTGACATGTTTGACTTGAACCTTAGGGAAAACAATAGTTAAAACTTGGCTAACTTTCTCCTACTGCTAATAGTAATGAGATGATGACCAGAAGAATGCTCTGAAACAGAAGCCAATAATGTCCTCCTCTGCAGGCTTTGAGACCTATCTCCTCAGAAATTCTAACACCTACAGATCAGACCATGCGTTCTCAATGGAGTTGAGATCACCACCAAAGTGGCGAAATTTAGTTCTTGGGGGAGGGGCAAAAAGTTTTGCTCTTTTACTTTTAATGTATAAGCACAGATATACATATAGTGTATATCGCTTGTAGTAGTATATCTGTGGTATTAAATTTCATGGGGGAGAGGGTAATCAGAAAAAAATGTTTATAAAGCCTCTTTAGGAGTGTGATGGTGAATGAAAAATATGGAAACACTAGAACAGACAGAAGACAAGAAAGGCCATGTAGAGTTTCAGGGGACTGACTAAGTGAAGTGTCTTCTAATTACTACATGCCTGTGGCATGGGGCTGATTCCATGGAACCTCCTCACTCTCAAGATACCGCCTGGCCTGAGGTGATTAGCTTTGGAAAATGAAGAAAGAAATCTAAGATTTGTTAAGAAATATTTGTAAATTGAAATTTTTATTCTTCATCCCACTTTCTTTTAAAACAACGCTTGCAAAGAAACATCTCCATTTTTACAAATGAGGAAAACAGAGGCTCAATGGGACTAACACTGTTAAGTTCTACAAAGGATATAAGGTAGAACTGAAATAAGATTCCAGGTTTGTTTGATTTCACAGCCCATGATTCCCTCCACCTCATATGACAGCCCCAGTTGCTGGTTGGTGGGATGGTGTCCCATTCAATTACCCTCCCATCACTGGAAAGTGACTCAAGTGTCTGAGTCAGGAACTGATGTGTTCTCAGAGTTCAAATTCCAGGAATGACTAGCTGGTGGGGGTGGGGCTGTCACTGAGATATCTCAGGAGTTGGGGTGGGGGTGCAGTGGGGTTGGGGGGGTCCTCAGGGAGGCTCAACAGACTGGAGCTAACAGAACACTAGGAGGTTTGGCTGGAAGAGCACCGGTCTCGGGATTGCAGAGTATCCATTAGTCACAAGCTTGCATTCCATTCCATATTGGTCGGTGAGGGAGAGGCAGCTGATCCAGACCAAAAGTTGGAGAATCACAGTTCTGGTAAGTGGCCTATTTATTCTGCCTCCCAGCGAAAGGTGGACCTTTTGTTCTCTGTGATCTCCCATATTTCACTCCCAAGTAATGCTTCAGGAATGAATGACTGCTGATTTCAAAATTAAAGGGCAGAAATGAACACGTAGACAACATTTCTGCTTTTTGTTTTATACCTAGGATCAGTGTAAAACTCTTTGTGAAAAATCTCCTACATACATTTAGAGTTAAATATTTAATCTCCTTGTTGCTACCTGGTCTTATATATCTGCTTTACTTTATATTTCTGCCTTTCTTTTTCCAGGGACAGGTTGCCATTTTAAGTGTGATTGATGATCTACCTTTGAGAGTAGGACCCCAAGCTTTAACTTCTCCTTCGAGGACAAAACACTACATGTTCCCATCACCTACCCCCCACTTTACTTCATTGGAATCTCTATGGGGACAAAGTGCAAGAAAGGCTGTTTGTCCCTTGGTAGGGAAGAAAAGAGGATACTAAGCTCAAGGTTAGAAGAAGGAAGTTTTAGTGCCATGTTCATTCTTCTTTTTTTGTAAAAGAGACATAATACATGATGCTTGCCTCACTCTGCTGTAACAAATGACGCATGTACAAAATGAAAGACACCCCAGGAAACATCCACATATCCCCCACAAGTAAGGACAAGCTGTGATTGCTGCTATTTTATTTTTAGTCAGATTAATAAGCCCAACTTCTATTCTGAAGGACAAATACCAAGCATTTCATAAGAGGTTATGGGTCATCTTGTTCCACGCTAGCCTGGAAATAAATTCAACATAGGAAACAGGAAATAAATATTCTAAGGTGCCATGTCATACAACAGAGGGTCAATGGGGATAGTGCTAGTTATTTTGGATTCTCGAGTACAACCTAAGGTATAAGGGCCATTTGGGTGGAATCTAGGACAATAAAAAGACAGTGAGGAACCTCTTGGAAGGTGCTCTGCCCTTGCTCTCTCCTCTGCTTTCTACCACACTTCCTGCAGGCCAGAACCTTGACAGTCAGAGGTCCGGAGCCACTGGACCTCTGACTTCAGACCAGGTGGTTTCCTGTGTGTAAGTGCAGAGCACTCTGCAGACTTAGAGAGAGCTGGTGGTGCTCTGCAAATTGCTGGACAGTAGCCTGAGAGACTGGAAAAAGCTGGAGCCAGAAGCCAAATTTGGTGTTAGTCTCAAAATTCCACTTCTTAGACATTTGATCTTTTGCAAGTTCCTTCAGCCCCTCAAACTTGGTTTATTTATTTTAGAAAGGTTTTTACATTGAGGTATAATTCACATACTGTAATATTCACCCTCTTTAGAGTTTATAATTCAATGGGTTTTAGTACATTCACAAGCTGAACACCATGAACACTTTCTAATTCAAGAACCTTTTAATCACCCGAATAAAACCAAAACACTCATACCCACTAGCAGTCACTCCCCATTCCTCCCTCCTCTCAGGGCCTGGTAACCACGAATTTGCTTTCTGCCTCGGCAGACTTGTCTGTCCTGGACATTTCAGATATATGGGACCATATGATGTGTGGCTTCTTGTTTCTGGCTTCTATCACTTAGTGTAATGTGTTGAAGGTCATCCATGTTGTAATATGTAGCAAAATTTCATTAAGCTTAATGGCCAAATAATATTTTAATTGCAGTTCTATATTTAATCACCCATCCGTCCATCCATCCATCATTACTCATTTTTGACTGAACACCTGCTATGAATCAGTCTTGTCCCAGACCCTTGGGATACACTGATTCATATTTACTACATGAATAAATAGAGGCACTCATTTATTAATTAATATGTCTAAATAATCATGAGACCTTCCAATCCACTCAGTTAAGAAATCAGGTTAATGGATTATTTATGACTTTTTTAATCTTGAAAAGTCTTTGTATAGATAAAAGAAGAGCTGTGTATAACACTGGCTTTGTTTGAAGCATGCTCTTCTGTATTCCGTAGGGCTTTTTAAATTGTAATCATTTTTTAAAAATGGCATTATAAATTCATTTGTTTTTCATAATATGCAAAAATGAAAAAGAGAAAGGCAGAATTCATGAACTACCCTATTGCTTGAAGGCCTGGGTTATTTAGCTATTCGAGCAACTGGCACAATGTGATTTTGTACATGTTTCTTAACACAATTGTACAATTGTGTGCAGAAAAAAAAATTTACAAAGTTTAGTTTCTATACATGGTTTTGGCATTGCCAATTATTGTTGGTTGTTAGTTCTAAAACTGAATAGTGCAGGAATGAAACAGGGCCTGAGGAGACCTGGGTTCTTGGTTAGATTCAGCCTCTTGGAACCTCTAAGAACTTAGATAAGAGGCAGGAGGTAAGCCTGCTTCATGGGCCTGAGAACAGGGCCCCCTGCTCAGGAGGCCCATGCTTGGTTTAATGCTTTTCTGTAGCTGTCTTGGAATTCTTCATGATTTTTGAACGAGGGGCCCTGTAAATTATGTAGCTTGTCTTGGAGAGAATAAACATTTGTTAAATGTCTATCTTTACTCACCACATAATTTGATCCTCACAGCCCTTATTGTTTTAAAAAGTAATATTTCTTTATTTTTAAAATAGGAGGATTAGATTTCATACTCTTTAAAGTCACTCACAAGTCTAAAATTCTCTAATTCTAGGTCATGTGAAATGTTCTTGTGAAGGCATATTGTAGCAATTATTTCCTCTTTTTCAAGACTCATTTTTAAAACATTTTTATTTATTTATTTTTAGAGAGAGGAGACGGGAGGGAGAAAGAGAGGGAGAGAAAATTGATGTGAGAGAGAAACAGAGAAACATCAATCAATGGCCTCCTGTACATGCCACCACCTGAGACAGGACAGGCAACCCAGGCCCTGACGGGTAATTGAAATTGTGACTTTTCGCTTTGTTGGGTGGTGCACAACCAACTGAGCTGCACTGGTCAGGCCTCAAGATTCATCTTAATTTTTGTATTTTCTTGGAAATCTTCCCTCCTTGATCCAGTCTAACTGTAAACTTTCTTCTGTGCCCCCACGTCCCTTTGTGTTGTAAGAGCTTTCTGGGGTGGGGGGTGGGGACTGGGTTATGTAGAGTAAAACTGGTTTACTAGTTTCTGTCTCTTCGACTGCATCTTATGTTTATGTTCCTTAAAATCATGTACTTTGTAACTTTCAAAATGCTAGTTTAATTTAGCAGGAATTTTAAAATGCACTATTTTAACAGATATCTGTGAAGAAACTGGGAAGTGCTTCTTAAAATAAGCAGGATTAGAGCTCAGTAGCAGAAATGAAAATTCAGATTTGCCAGTGCTTGATGTTATTAAAAATGGGACGAGCTGAGGCAAATGCATAGCACACAACGAGTCCCTGGGATACAGATATTGAAAGCATGCGATAAGAAAAGAAGTTAGGACATTTTCCCAAGTACGGTAACTACAATCAAAAGCACTATAGCTTTAAAGTGATATATGTATAAGAGTATAGAAATCTAATAAAAAATAGCAATACTTATTCATTATGGAAAACTAATCAAAACATACATAAGGGTATAAAATTAAAAAGTAAAATTTCTCTTCACCCCAAGCCACATTCTTATTTCCCAAAGACATACCCCAGTAAGAGTTTCTTGAGTATCCTTCCAGAAATGCTTTCTGAATAGTATATTCATAGAGTCTTGTTTTGTAAAAATAGGATTCTACAGGGTCCGGCACAAATAACACCCCCTTTTTATTACAAAATCATAAGCATGTAATTCCATAACACAACAATATCACATTTAAGCACTCCATATGACATTTTAGGTGACATGTTCAGGTTAAAACTATAAATTATTGCACACGGATTATTACCCTACCAACCACACTGACACAGGCATTATTTCTGCTGGACCCTGTATTTACATATAGTTTGTTCTTTATCTTTTAATTTAATAAGATTTCTTAGACTTTCTCCCTTATTGGACCTGTAGATCCCTCTTATTCTTTTCCAGAAATGTATGCTATTTTACCACAGGGGCTGGACATTGTTAATTAGATCAACTGTTTCTGATGAACGTTTGCGCTGTCTTCAATTTTGAAAAGTTATATAAAAACACAGTGAAGATCTTTATATGGGAATACATCCACTGGAAAAATTCCCAGCAGCGAAACTGCTCAAAGTCTCTGTAATTTGGTATGAAGGAAAAAACGAATTCAGTACTCAACTTAATGACCTAAATATAACCTCTAATACATTTGTTTATTCTTGTATGCCAACTGCTTTTAGAAAGATTTAACAATTGGTATGACATTATTTTTCAAAGTAATTGCTAGTTTCCAAAAAAATAAATTCTAAGCAATCAAGACCAGCATAAAATTTTCTGCTTCAACAATGGGAACAATTGAAATAGGATTAATTCTTTTCTAATATTTTTCCAGAGATAAAATCAGAGACTGCTATTACTCATATCTACACAAATTCTTTTTCCAATTGTGCTTGTCAGTTTTCGCTATGTGCGCTATTTCCCACCATAAGAGAGCATGAGTCCCTTCAGGCCTGACGGCACTCCAGCCTTCCTGACCTTCTCGGGGCCCAGGAAGCCCTCCTTTTCATGAAAGTAATTGAGTGCATGCTTTATAATTGAGTATTTATATTGGGAACAGCAGAAATATCATATCATAGAATTATTCCAATTAAAAAGAATAGAATATTTTACATAAATCATTTAATAATTTCATTGCAGAATTGTGGTCCAGGTAATTTTCATTTATTCTTACGTGATGACAGAAAGCAATACAAAAAGGAGATGCAAATGAGCCGAGAGCATCTGAAGATTTTACCACACAGAACGAGCTGATTTTTAAATGTTTTAGGCCTTCTTTCCTTGCTTTTCTTTATCTCGCTAGTGACAACTTAAAAATCCTTTAAAATATCAGAATAGTCTCAGACTTAGAATGTTCCTTGCTTCTTTTCTTAAATAGAAAATGTGAGGGCCAATTACTGGCACCGGGCTTTTAACAGGTCAGGCTGTTACCTCGATTCCCTTCCTCTGTGACTGTGTAATTGCAGTTGAACGGCCTTGGGCAAATCACTTCATCTTGCTGAGTCTTGCTTCTGTCCTATGTAAAGCTGAAAGGGCCTTGAATGTCCATTTCAGCTCTAACGCGGTTTGACTCCAAGGTCACGGTGAGGGTGGAGGGAGTGAGCAGTGTTGTAAAGGAGGCATGACGAAAGAGAGAGGACTGTGGGCTGTGCGTCAGGAATTGATTTTTCTTAAAGTTCATTAAATAAAAGAGCAAATATTTCTCAGCTTATGCTTGGATGTAAATATATATTTACTCCTGACATATATTCCTATTATTTCAGCTTGTGAACGCGTTTGCCAGATTATAGAGGTCTCCCAAACATCATAAAATGCCACGTATGTAATGGTTATAAAAAGGCACAGATGCAGCAACTATAGAACCGAGACGTTTTTGCCTTTTCTCAAGACGGACGGTCTCATGGAACCCTTAAACGTGGAGTGAATTGTTTTCAAGTATGGCAGTCAACAACGATAGGAAACAGAAATGCTGTGAGAATGGCCCAGAGTCTGAGCAGAGAATTAGGAAGGAGTGGGACTATTCAATAATGCACAGTGACTACTGAGTGTGTGTTTGTGTGTTTGTGTGTGTATCTACTTCAATAAAACTTAAGGCATGAAAGATTCCATATCAACCTCTTTTATTCGTTAACTCCTTGAGTGTCTACTCTGTTAGGCACTGATGGTAAGTGGTCAGTAGAAGGAACAACATTGAACAAATAACCATACCAACACAACAATGAATTGTGATAATGCGAAGAAGGACAATAAAGTGTAAAATGAGAACTAAAGACAGGGTCATATTTCGAAGATGGAACCGATAGAAGACATCTCTGAGGAAGGAGGTTGAGCTGAGACTTGAGGCAGGAGTAGGAAGAGGTAGTCAGGGGAAGATTTCAGGCGGAGGACTAGACTAAGCCTGAGGAAATGGCAAAACTGGTGTGTTGGCGCCTGGGGAAGGGTGGGAGAGAAAAAGGCTGGGAGGTGTGTGGGCTGTGTGGACCTTGATAAGAATTTTTAATTGGATTGTGCGATTTTTCATACTGTTTTGTATCTCACCAATTAGAGATGCAACCTAATCAGGTTTGTGTTTTTAAAATACACCACAGGTGGCTCTGTGGGGAATCCTTTAGAAGTGAGCAATGTGGATTTGGGGAGATTTGTTCATATTCGCTATGTTGTCGTCGTTCGCATAAGGATGATGGTGCAATGAATTAAGGACAGCGAAGAGGCTGGAGAGGAGTGAATCGATTTTTAAATGTATCTTGCGGGTAGAATCACCAGAACCATGTCTGAACACCTCTGGAATTTTAAAAAAGATATTAGTTTACTTTGTCTACTACTTTAGAAGTCTCTGGAAAGATGGAGAAGTATTTTTACATTTCTCCTCAAGGTAATGGGTCTTTCTTTATGAAAGCAGGGCAAACTGAGGCACCCTGAAGGATCACTGAAGACAGGATGGGGAAGAGCTCCAAGGGTTCGAGGAGGCAGTATGGATGGAAAAGAAAGTGCGATTTCCCAAGACTTGAAGATTGTGAGGGTTGAGGAGCTATTCCTATTTATATACTTGCCTGATACTTATGGTGCTTTAAGCAAAGAGCAGACATGAGTTGTTACTGTGAATGATGATAGTGGTGGGAAGCAGGTAGTAGAATAGCACTGGCAAATAACTTTTGAGAAAATGTTACTGAATTTTCAGAAGGCTGTGGCTGGGGTAAACATGGAAACAGCTGGAGAGCATGTGCTTGTTTCCCCATCTGGGATCCATGAAAAGCAATGGTCTTAGAGGCATTCCATATGGTTCCACCCCTCACCCAAATGCTATATTGTAGCTCTGCTTCACATCCCCTCTTCCAACTCCAGCCCAAAATAGGCAGGTCTTCAGCAAAGATGAACATGGCTTATCATTCAAGAATCAGGAACAAAGGTTCCAGTTTCATTTAGTATTTCATGGCTCAGGTAAATCAAATCACTTTACAGAACAATTCAGGATGTTGTGAACTAGGTACTCATGTTGTTTAATTTTTCTTGAGGTCAGATCTGGTGCTATCTATAAATAACCTTAAAATATGCATTTCCTCCTCTCTCCTCATAGGAAATAAATTAATCATAGTCTAGATTCATTGCACACACATGGTTTTCTTGGTTTGTTGACCTGCTTCCTTATTTATTTTTGATAAATCCTTAGGATGCACCACCTAAAAAATGCTCAGATCTTGACGATAACTGACACCTAACCCTGACGTCCCTGGATTTCATCCTTCCTATTCCCTCCTAGCTGAAGTAACTTGACTCTCATATTTATTACCGCATGATTTCTATTTTACATGGATTTTTTGTAGCATTTGTATTTCTAAAATTTCATTTTTGTTTATATATACATATACACACATGTGTACATATGTGTTTTAATCTTGATGGGCTTATGTTTTTATTTAATAATATATTGTGAAGATGTCCATAGCGTAGCATGTTATTTTGATTCACTCATTTTGGTTTCTGAATAATATTACATTTTATACAGCACATCTCATTTATACCCTCTCCTTTTTTTCACTTTCAAAAGTGACAATTTATTATTTTTATTGTTGTTTAATTATAGTTGTTCCCATTTTTCCCCCATTACTCTCCCCTGCTGTACCCAACCCCCACCTCCCACATTCAATCCTCCCCCCACTCCCCATTGTCTTTGTCCCTGGGTCTTTTATACATGTTTCTTGACTTGACCCTTCCCCTTCCGCCTTCTACTTTTGATAGGCTTTTGGGCTGTGTTCAGTTTTTACTGGCTTAAACCAAACATCCCAATAGAAAATAGTCAAAGTGTATGAACAGGCATTATTTCAAAGGAGAGAAAATATATATGGCTAACAAGAATATGAAATGATATTTAACAACAACAGAGGTCCAAAAAGTAATTATGTTTACAATAAAAATAGCATTTTATAACAATTTTTGATTGATAAACATAAAAAAAATCTGACAATACCAGGTACCAGAGAGGCTGTAGATCCACAGCTTCACTTAGATACTCTGGGGGGCTTTGGAAAATTTTTCCACTGTCTCTTAAAGCACAGTGTTCATCTACCTTATGACTAGGATGACAATACATTGCCTAAGTCAAGACATGACTGATAATAAAAAGTAGCGCTAATAAGGTGAGTTCCTGGGCCAGCAGAAATTACTGGGACTTCTCGGGAAAAATAAGTCTTATGGTCATTTGTCCAAAAGCCAGAAAGTCCACTCCCAGAGGACAAACCATGGCTTCCGCTCAGTAGAAGTCCTGTGCAGAGCAGCCATCTTCATATGAACGGCTAGGAATTTATTGTAAGGAAATTCATCAAAGTATTTTTATAAAACTGAAAATCTGGAAGCTATCCAAATATTGACAATTCAGCCTTAGTTAAATAGTTGTGGTACATTCATAAAACAGATCATTAGGCTGTCAGTTAAGATGCTATCACACAAGGACATTTATGGGAAATGTTCATAATATATTGAGAAAAGCAGATTATAAATCAGTAAGCTCATTATAGAACTGTTTAAAAAAATGAATATTCCCATTAAAAAGAGACTAGGAGAATGCATTTTACACCACTATTAGTAGATATTGGTGGATTTCTGGGAAACATTTAATTTTTAATTTGTTTCCCTATGTTATGCTTTCCTACAATAATTATGCACCATTTTACGAGTAAAAAGAAGCAAACCAAATGAGAAGCAAATGCTATTATACATTTGGGCTAGAAGGTGTTATGTTATTATTGTCTTCATAACATGTCAATTTATGTGTAGTGTGCCCTGGATGGAACCTTTCCTTACACTATGTTCACCTCACCAAACAAAATTTCTACTGTATTCATGAAATATCGTCTCCTTTGTCAAAACACTACCTAGGTGGCCACAAACAGAAGTCAGCTCTCTGTCACAGTCTGGCTTCTTAACTGCAATCACTGGGCAACCTGCTGAGAGAGTCCTGAGGCCTTAAGTGCTGTGAAGAGAGTGTGAAGAGACTGCTAATTACACGGACTGGAAACTTCCTGGTGGCATATACTAAACTTCAAGACTTTGGAGGTTGGTTTCTTATCAGAGGAGAGACATTTATCAAGGAGTTTGAGTAAATCTGCGTTATGGGTCAGAAAGGAGGCATTAGGAGCCTGGGAGTCACAGGGCAACAGAATGAGTCCCCATGTTGCTACAATAGCAGGAGTCTCTCAGCCAGGACCTAATATTCGGGGCTACGCTGTGAGGTCTTCAGATCGTGAAACCAAGGCCATGGCCTACTTATGAGTAGGAACAAACATCAGAGGGTAGGCTTCCACCTCCTGGTAGCTGGCTAAACTGAAACTCCTCTGAGGTGATGGGAAGCTCCAGGCCAGTTTGAAGCCTCCTGACCCACCACACTTCCACCCTGTTGAGCTCCTCAAACTCATGGAAACACTGTACGCAGCTTTTCTGGTGTTGGAACTTCATTCCAAAGTTCCAAGGTAGCTTTGTCTGGATAGACTCTGATTAACCAGATCTTAGACTACAACGTGGTGGTGGTGAGAATCAAAGGGGTTGCTGTTTCCAAGATTTTTTTAGGAGCCACATCTTGTATTGTTCAGTTGGCTGAGGATAAGGGTCAAAAATGCTCTGGACGCATGGCCTTAGTGACCGCAGCTTGGTCAAACCTGGCTCAGCTGGTAGTCAATACCATTATATTAACCACCGTTTGTTGATCCATCCCCTATAGGGTCAGATGCTGTATGAACTAAGTGCATAATACACACCTCATGTAATTATTAACAACCCTATGTGGTAAGCTATTACAATTACCATTTTTACAGATGAAAAAACTACATAATCAGAAAAGTTAAATAATTTACCCAAGTCCAGAGACTTATTAAGGAAATTTGAACTCAGGACCATCTGAGCCTAAAGTGTTACTTTCACTCACTTATAGTACATGGCTTCCCACATGTATTTAACTCTTTCTCCTTTTTCAATAGAAAATATAATTATATGTACTTACACAAAACTATTTTGTTCTTATAACCTCTATTACCATCCAAACAGGAAGATATATGCTAGTTGTGTAACCAAATATGAATGGTGCTTCCTTAATTGTTGGTTGATAAAATGAGTACTTAGTTCCCATAGAAGGTATATTATTACACCTTCTAAGAAAAGGGCTAATAAGATGTTCTACTGAAGACAACAATCTTTTTTCAAAGGAACTCCTAATCTGGTGCCAGGAATCTGATAGAACCTTGAACTACATGCATAATTTGTTGCTTAGCCGGACCCTCTTTGGCTGTGAGGAACAATGCTTTGCCCAGCGTGTTGTTCCAAAACCTGCAGCGATAATTGGGAAGAATAGAGTTCAGTCTGAAAGGGTCACAAAGGGATTTGATGTGTGAATGTTGGTGTTCCTTTTTCACAAATTTGACTCCAACAAGGTAAGGGGCCCAACGCAGTTCTCATAATGACACTTCTCTGCCCATGGTCTCACAATGCTTTCCCTCTGCCAGTAATGGAAGAAGGAGGAGTTATTTCTTTATTGAGCATCTTCTGTGTGTCTGCTGGGTGCTTTCCCATAAGCCACCATTTTAATCTTTAAAGCATGTCTATCTGGTAGGTTTTATCCATTCCAATTCTCTCACCTCATCTCGGTCTTTTTTTCAGAGAGAAAGAATAATAGATATATAGATTGGAGAAGTAGATAAAAGAAGAGTCAAAGAAATATTCAGAGGGACCTTTCCATTTAGGGAGTGTCAAATTAATGTCATTTAAAAGAATATTGACATATCCATTCTCTTCCTGGAATTTTCTTACCTTTAGAGGATGAAGATCTTGACATTAAATATCAGGACTGATATCCATGAGTTCTAGGTTCTATTTTTGATCTGTATTGAGTCCATCACTATATTAGCCTTAGTTTTCTGTCAGAGGAGGGTGACCATGAAGATCTGCCCTTGGCATTTACGAGACATAAAATAACATCTTTCCAAATTACCACCTTGAAATGACATTAAAAAGAAAAAAAGCATAATGACTCTTTTCATCTGCTTGTTCCTTTGCCCAAGTTCCTTTCTCTTGTTCTTTAACCATATTTATGGCTGAAACAGCCCATCAGTTCTCTCCCTAGAACCTTGTGACCTTCTCAGGTCAGAATGAATAAGGTCATTGATCCTATTGAATAAAGTGAAAAGCTATTTGTGACCAGGAGTCTTGGCTCATTTCCCATTCATGTATCCATTCCGGTCTTTGCCAGATTAACAGATTCCTACCACATATTTCTAATATATTTACTAAAAAATGTACTGCTTAATTCTTGAACATTTATTTTGGGGGTCCTACAAAGTCTATGTTTGTTTAAAAACTGTAGAAAATAGAACTTGGTGTGTGTTCCACCTGATGTTTTATTTTAGAGAAATATGTAATAGGGTTGGATCTGTCCCAGAAAAGCCTGGGTGGGCTGCCAGCAGCTCTACCCTGGGGTGGTCCTTTATTCTTGGCTATGGCTATGGAATGTCTCCCCTTTCTCCCATGGGGGCCAACATATTCGTTGACATGAGGTGGACCAGAAAGGAAATGGCACAGTCAGATGCAAAGCCCCAAAGAACAAGAGAGAGAAAGCCCAGAGTCAGCGTGGGCCACCAGCAATGGCTTTGGATATGGACAGAAGCAGATTGAGCACTACAGTTCCAGCTTGAGAGTGCTGTAATCTGTAGCAGGTGCTCCGCCACAGTCATACCTCAGGAAACGTCATGAGAAAAGTCTGTGGATGACATAATGGCGAGAACCCTCGCTTTCAGCCTTTGATACCCAAGTACAGGAAAATATCCAAAGAGGAAGAAGGACCTTTTATTCAGGACCATTTGCCTTTAAATTAATTGCTCTCTGAAGAAATTCTGATAGCATTAGCTCACTATAGAGAATACAAT
Organism: Anoura caudifer; assembly: GCA_004027475.1. Taxonomy (NCBI): domain Eukaryota; kingdom Metazoa; phylum Chordata; class Mammalia; order Chiroptera; family Phyllostomidae; genus Anoura; species Anoura caudifer. The sequence continues at coordinate 105,936 of PVKU01004979.1, forward strand.
AAATGCCCCCCAAATGTTACATAGAGAACACATCCACCTTGAGTAACTTGAAGTCATGAGGATAAGCATTATAAGCTGGATTTTCTGTTTTTATAGGGAACACCTAAAGGCCAAGTAGCTCAGCTCTACTAGATATCATAAATACCAAGAAAACAGAATAACTGGGATATTCCTGAGGAATGGGAGAAACACCCCAGTTGGAAGTATGACACCCTGAGGGATGGTGTCCTTGTCTTTCCCACACTGATTCACAATAATAGGTCACTGGTTCTGCCTACTGTGGGTGCTACCCATCAAAGGTCATTGTTCTATTTCTGTTATTTCTCCTGGTCTCAGTGAACTCTTAATGATATTTACTTACATTTTTTTCTTTATTCCATGTATTTTATTTTATTTTTAACTTCATGTTTATCATTTTTATTCCATTTCTGAGAGAACTCTCTGGAGAGACTGTTAGTAGATATAAAAGCCTGGCTTGGTTTGGGAGTTCTTGGAGAGGTGTAAGCATTTATTAAGTATCAGCTTACTGTCTTCTAGGGCAGTGGTTTTCAGAGTTTGGTTCCAATACCAGCAGCAATAGCATCACCTGGAAACCTGCTAGAGAGACAATATTGTAGGTACCACCCCAGACCTATAGGAAGCAGAAACTCTGAGATGTGGGTCAGTACTCCGTGTTTCAACAGGCCTTCCTGGTGATTCTAAGACCATTATTCTTGGGCATGTTTTTCTCCCTTGGGCTGCTGCGTACCTGGGGATAGGTTTTTATTTGAAATCTAGTAGTGGGAGAAACAATCATATATGTCAAGGTCCTGTGGAAATGTTCCATTCTGGCAGCTAATGTATTTTCTTTGCCTCTTGATCAGGTACTGCCAGGTTATTCTTGATGAAACAATAGCTGGAGTGTTGTGAGAGTCTGAGGGCTTACTGCTATATAAGATATAATGTGAGAAGCCTTCTCCAAATATTTACAGGCTCTACAAGGCAAATCATATAACTAACACTACAAAGGCCAACTCTGGGTGCTAGATGAGTCATCTCCCAGTCATCACTTGAATCAGTGCATCATTATAATCACACCTAAATCATAGTCTCTTGTTAACAGTACAGATGTGTCATTGGACTCTTACCTAAAACAAAACATGCCTTTTTTTGAGCAGGTCACTAAAACATAAGAAGGCTGTCTCTGCTGATTTTATTTATACCACGTACTAGGAAATCTTAGATGAGTCAGCACTGTGGAAAATGTCCATAGAAGGTAATTGTCAGGAGGAATTTGTGGAGGTTATTTGTGGTTTGCTTGATTGGGACTCTAGGGGTGTCTTTAATTTTAAACAAACAGTTGTGATCAAGTCTCTGACTTGAGCCTTGAGAGCACTGCTCAACATTTGTCTTTATACTACTACTGGTTACCCCTGGTGTAGTAGGGATGATGGGCCGGTTTCCTCAATTCAGAAGCATGTGCAAGATGTAGAGATGCAGAGTCTTTAGCTATCACCTGACCTACTATTTAGAGACTTGGATAGAGATGAATGCCTCTGAACCTATAGCAGTTACAAATAGTACAATTATCATGCTATACTGTAATTGTTAGTCTGCTAGGCTGTCATCACTACTGAACTGGAAGATCTTTGAGAGCACAGACTTCATTTTAGCCATTGTAGACTCTCTGGTGCTTAGCATAGTGTCTGGTACAAAAGAGGCTCTTAAATTTATTTTTGGTGAATATCAAATGTATAAACCTTGGATTTAAGCTCTGGATTTGCTTCTAGAGGCATTAATAAGATAAAGTACTGAAATGACCAGGGTTTATTGAAGAGACATATGGCTTGGTATTTAGAATCCTGATTATGTAGTTCATTCTTCTTATTTATAAGACATAGAACAATAGTGTCTTAGACTTTGATAGGAGCTGTAGATCATTTATAATAATGATATTTTAGTTTACTTCTCTCATTTTAGAATAACAAATGATAGCCCAGGCAAGATAAGTGATTTGCGTAAGGTGTTACTCCTTGTTGCTGGGTGGTAGGGCCTGGGCTACAGTGCCCTCAGTTAGTGCTGCTGCCTCATGCCCTGTCTTATCCTCTTACCTGAAAGCATTTTCAGAACTCAGATCTAAATGCTAGAAAGAAACGAAAGTTATTTATTAAGCCATTTTCTTCAGGCAGGTTGAACATAGTCCAGAATCATAAAAATCTAGACTTTGGAAATAGCCTTAGAGATCGTTGGTCCAACATTCCAATGCAGACAAGGGTCTCCTCTCCAACTCCCTGACGGAATGGCATTTGGTCATTGTTTGAACTCCTCCAGCCACGGGAGTGTCAACACCTTGTTTTTAAACAGCTCTAGCTGACACAAAATCCTTCCCTTTATTTAAAACAAGCACTACTATATATTTTAATGTACTAAATGCTGACATCTAGAACTATAAAGAATGAATCTAGTACTTTGTCACAGCAGTCATTCCTAAATCTAAATAAAATTTTCATCATCAACATTCATCTCTTCTCCAAGCAAGACATTCCTTGAATCGTTGTTCAGAAGATAGGTGTTCCAGCACCACCACCTTCGGGGCTGTGCTTCCCTGACTCTCCTTCAATTTAGATGTAAACACGAAGCCACATATTTTACATCCAGTGTAATGGACAGAGACGGCAAGAGAATTTACTTCCTTTTGTGTGTGTCCCAGATTTGTGTTAAGAACACTGGAAATCACTTTAATATAGTTGTCTGTCTCACTGCTGCTTCTTCTTATATCTTAGGTCAGTTAAATGAACTGGGTCTTTTTTTTTTTTTGAGGGGGATGAAAACATTTATTATATTAAATACTCATAAATAAATTCTAGGTAAATTAAAATGTATATGTAAAAAAATGAGTACTAGAGAAAAACATTACATTTTATTTGGAGATTGAGAAGCTGCTCTAAGCATGATGTCCGAAAATGTAAGTCACATAGGAGAGACTGGTATGTTTTGTTAGTTGACATTTAAAACTTCAATATGGAAGAAAATAATAAATAATATTAAAGAATAGAAAATTGAGAAATATGTTTGCAAAATATATGATACAGGTTAATAGACTTAATATCTCAAGATCTGTTGGGAATTAACTAAGATAAACAAAAGAAAAACATCCTGAATGATTGAGTAACAAAGAAAGAAGTAAAACAGCCCACAGATATGCGATGAAATGTTCAGACAAAGTAGCTTCCAAAAGTGCTGGCAAAATTAGATCGGTGAAAATAAATATAGCTAATACATTGTGTAGAAAAGTATCTGGTAAAACAGGATTTCTCACACACATCTAATGGGATTATATATATTTCTATTACTTATATTAGGATAATTTGGAAATATATGAGAAAAGCCCAGGAAAGCAATAGACTTTCTTTCTACAATACCACTTTTCTAAATTTATCCTAAGTAAAATATTAAACATGTATGCAAAAATTGTCATAGAATTAATTATAATATAATAGGAACAATAACGTTTCAATGATAGGGGGTTGGTTGAGTAATAAATGCAATGTACTAATGACAAACTACTATTAAGCATTTATAAAATTGATGTGTAAAAATATATTTATTTCACAATATAACAAAGTTAGCCATACATTACAAAATAGAGTGGTGATATTTTTATAATTGATGTATCTACAATACATATGTACTAAAAATCTGGGAATTAACACTATACAAACACATTTCTTATTATCTCTGTATTCAGAAATACTAGTTTTATCATCAAAACAGGTGAGGTTTTGCTGCAACAACAAATAATCCACAAATCTCAGTGACTTAATATGGCAAAAGATTAGTTCTTTCTTATGCTACAACTGACACAGGCTGTGAGAGAGGGGCCTGCTCCTCACACTCACTCGGACACACAGACAGATGAAGGCTCTGGAAGCCCCTGTCACCACTGAGGCAGGAATAAAATTGGGGGAGCTTACACATACTGCACGGCACTTCTGCTCTTTTGTTGTTAAAGGAAAAGTCACAAGGCCATATCTCAATTCACAAGGAGTAAGAAAGTGCAATCCTACAAAGAGCTCAAAGGAAAACTGCTATTTCTATGGACATTTCTAATGATTACCTCACTGACAGTTTTTTCCTCCTATTTGTATTTTCTGCTTTTTCTAAAACAACATATGTAATACTTGATTAATAAAAATTACTGTTCAGACATGTGTCCTTAATAGTAAGTTTGCAGAATGTTGGCTATTATATTTACTGTTGGTTAAAATATTAACAATCCTGATCTTGATTTTATTAACATATTTTTTGTCTTAGTTTGGTGCTTTGGGCAGCTTTGAAAAATGTCACCTAAATTATCATTGGCATGAGAGCAGGGTGAACACTGTGACATGCCAGAAACATTAGTCCTTGCAAAGGACATTGATCCACCAAACAATCCCTTTAATACGTTTGTTTAATTGACTTGGAATCCATCCCCACTGTTTTCCACCTGGAAATAGTCCACCAGGACTATATTTGTATAGTCCTGTTTACCACCTAGTTCTTAATAATATTACATCAAACCTTTTCTAGAGAATTACTGAAATCAAAATTGAATTCCTTTTAGGCTTTCATCTAATGTAGCTCTTTGGGATGGAAGGAAGGTACTCTGACTCAAATGCCCACAATTGGCTATTAAATGTTTAATCCTACAATCTTGCAAAGATCAAGAGCAAACTTATTTATCCCCAAATCAAAAGGACACCTTTTTGTCTCTGGAGCACAGGTACGTTTATAGTTACCTATGTTTCTCTGGGAGTTTTCCCTAATCTGTTTGGATAATCTGCACCTGGGCACCTGATTACACTTAAAGGTGATATTTTGTCTTTCTCCTAACTTTGCTCATGCTTCAGTTCCTTTTTAGCAATGTTTGTTCTAGTCTATTCATTTAAAGAACTTGCCACTAAGAAAAATAGATGTAAATTCCAAAGGAAAGTGGATATTTTAGATGTAACTCCTGTTAAGGCACCCATTTCAGAGAGAATTATTCTAAGCAAAGGTAATCAACAGCTGACTCTTCTATTCCCCAATTCAGGGTTTGCACATATGCATTGGAGGGCTCTAGGAACCTTCTTTTGAACAGAAAGGCTTTTCTTATTACCTTGAGGCTGAAGCCACAGACCTCAGAACTCCTGCAAGTTCAGTTTCTAGAATAAATGTGTAAAACAAGAATTCTCAAAATTTTGTGTGTTTGCCCCCTTTGTTGAATGGCACAGCGACAGTGGAAAACAGTATGGAATTTCCTCAAAAAACTAAAAATGGAACTGCCTTTTGACCCAGCAATTTCACTTTTGGGATTATACCCTAAGAATCATAAAATATCAGTTCAAAAGAGTATATGCACTCAAATGTTCATAGTAGCACAATTTATAATAGCCAAGTGCTGGAAGCAACCTAAGTGCCCATCAAAAAATGAATGGGTCAAAAACCTATGGTACAGACTTCTGGCCAAGATGGAGGTGTAGGTGGACACACTGTGCCTCCTCACACAACCAAAGTTAGGGACAACAAAGATTTAGAAACAAGAAAACAATCAGAACTGATAGAAAATTGAACTGTATGGAAGTCCAACAACCATTTATCCAGATCAGTAAGAGAGGCGGAGTTGTGGCAAGAATAAGTGGAGGTTGGTGGACCCGGGTACGCAGGCAGCAGTGGCTGGCAGATCCCAGGCATGCAGGCAGTGGCTTGCAGATCCCAGGGGTGTACACAGCGCCTAGTGGACCCAGGGCACAGGGTGGCAATGGTGCAGACCCAGTGAGGCCGTGCAAGGTGGCTGGCTGACCAAGTGGTCCCACATTCGCACACAGATAATCCAGGCAAAGGGGAAGCAGTGGAAGGGACTGCAATCTGAGAGAGAGGAGCAAGTGCCATTGTTCCTTCTTGGACCCTGTCCCCTCATACAGCGTCACTACCCAGCAACTGGGCTGCCCCACCCTGGGGAACACCTAAGACTCCGCCCCTCACTATGTAACAGCTGTGACCAGACCCCCCCCAAAAAAAAACAAACCCAAACCCAAAAATGGCTCAAATGGGAGAACGAATCAAAATCCCAGAGCCAATTCATCTAAGCAAGCAAGAGATAGCCAGCCTATCAGATGCACAGTTCAAAGCCTTGGTGATCAGGATGCTCACAGAATTGGTTGATTTTGTTCACAAATTAGATGAATAAATGAAGGTTACAATAAGTGAATGAAGAAAAACACACAGGAAACCAATAGTGATGGGAGGAAAACTGGGACTCAAATCAATGGAATGGACCAGAAAGAAGAAACAAACAAACAAACTGAAAAGAATGAAGAGACAAGAATTCAAAAAAATGAGGAGAGGCTTAGGAACCTCCAGGACATCTTTAAACATCCCAGCATCCAAATTATAGGGGTACCAGAAGGGGAAGAGGAAGAGCAACAAGTGGAAAACTTATTTGAACAAATAATAAAGGAGAACTTCCCCAATCTGGCAAAGGAAATAGACTTCCAGGAAGTCCAGGAAGCTCAGAGAGTCCCAAAGAAGGTGGACCCAAGGAGGAACACACCAAGGCACATCATAATTCTATTAGCCAAGATTAAAATGAAAGAGAGAATTCTAGAAGCAGCAAGGGATAAAGGCAGAGTCAACTACAAAGGAGTTCCCATCAGACAGTCAGCTGAGTTCTCAAAAGAGACCTTCCAGGCAAGAAGGGGCTGGAAAGAAGTATTCCAAGTCATGAAAGTCAAGGACCTGCATCCAAGATTGCTCTATCCAGGGAAGCTGTCATTTAGAATGGAAGGGCAGATAAAGTGCTTCTCAGATAAGGTCAAGTTACAGGAGTTCATCATCAACAAGCCCTTATTATATGAAATGTTAAAGGGACTTATCTAAGAAAAAGAAGATAAAAAATGTGAATAGTAAAAAGACAGCAAACTCACAGATATTAACAACCACACCTAAACAAAAGCAAACTAAGCAAACATCTAAAATAGGAACAGAAACACAGAAATGGAGATCACATGGAAGGTTAGCAACAGGGGAGTGGGAGGAGGAGAGGGGGAAGGTACAGAGAATAAGTAGCATAGGCAGTGGGTAGAAAATAGACAGGGGGAGAGCAAGAATAGTGTGGGAAATGTAGAAGCTAAAGAACTTACGACACATGGACATGAACTAAAGGGGGGGAATGTGGGTGGGAGGGGGTGTGCAGGGTGGAGGGGAATGATGAGGGAGAAATGGGACAACTGTAATAGCATAATCAATAAAATATATTTAAAAAAACTATGGTACATTTATACAATGGTATACTATGCAGCAGAAGAAAGAAGGAGCTCCCACCCTTCATGACAGCATGGATGGAATTGGGAAGCGTTATGCTAAGTAAAATAAGCCAGGCGATGAAAGACAAATACCATGTGATCTCACCTATAAGTGGGACCCAATGAACAAAACAAACAAGCAAGCAAAATATAACCACAGACACTCAAATAAAGAACAAGCTGACAGTAACCAGAGGGAAGGGAGGAAGGCATAATGGGGGAAAATAAGGGAAGGGTCATCAGGGAACATGTATAAAGGACCCATGGACAAAGCCAAAGGAGGGTAGGGTTGAGGGTGGGAGGTGGGGGTGGGTGGGGTGGGGCAAATAGTGGCGGGAAAATGGAGATAACTGTACTTGAACAACAATAAAAAAAAGAAAAAGAATTCTCAAAATTTTGTAGTGCACAGGGCTTTGGAATTTTAGAAAGAGCTGTCTTGGAATAGTCACTAGGGACAGAGGAAGGGAAAACAGGGACTAAGAAGAGACAAAATAAAACTGGAAGACAAAATAATATGTTATGTAAAGTTAGCATGTAAAGACTAATTAAAACTATATAATAATATGCAAATATAAATTTGTGCCCTAAAAAGAGACACTATGTATAGAAATATTTCAAAATTTCTGTTCTTTCTGAGTAGGCTGGGAGCAAAAACAAGGCTCTATGCATGACCTCCTGTGCACTAAGCACTCGTTTGGAACAGAGTGGAAAGTAGAGAGGGTCGTTGTCTCCACAGAATTTACCATCGGTCAGAAAGACAGAGAGTTACAAAGCCGGGACAGAAAGAGATGCAATAAATAGTCTGCTGGGGTCAGTACTTGATGCTACAGAAGTTGTAGCAGGAGTTCGTCCAAGTTAAAGAGGAGGAGGAATGGTCAGGGAAGGCTGTCTGGCATGAATGATGACTAGCTTACCCAACCGAAACTGAAAAGGTAAGCTAGAATTTGACACAGTGAAGAAGAGGGTGGAGAGCATTCCAGATTGCAGAATAATAAGAAAAAATTTAAAATCAGTTAACTATAAAAGCCTAAACTTGAGCTCAAAGAGTGGTCAACATTTCTGGGAGTCCTTCAGGCACAGAGAATCTCTCCTCTTTCCCACTCTCACTTTACATTTTTCAACTGGGGAGCTGAAGGTTTGATGTAGTTGTTGGGAACTTGGTATCCCTTCCGAGACTGACCATTCAGCTTGGAATAGGAAGTCCCATATACACCTAAGGTCATTTTCAGTAGAAATCTAGACATTTGCTATGAATGCAAGGGCAGTCATGGATGGCCTGTCTCCACATTCTATCATTATTGTCATTTGCATGCAAACAGTGACTGTCGGCCTCAGAGTTTGTCTCTCTCCTTCAACTCCTCTTATCATGTGTTGGCTCTCACCTTTGGATCCTCTCCCATTCCTGAGATACTATATGAGTAAACAAGGTTATTGCCTGAGGGAAGTCTAGCTTGGTCATTCTTTCCTTGCTTGACAAATTCAAAGCAGGCATGCCGACTGGGGTACTTTGGTGCTAGAAGCAGTGCTGCCTCCGTCTACAGCTGTCATCACATACTCCAAATACCGAGGACTGTGTTTTATTTGCACTAAGGGAGTATTTGAACCGCTTGAGAAAAACTTGCAAAGTTCTCTGGATTCTTTTCTAGATTAAAAAAAAAAAAAAAAAACTTCTGTGCTTAGGAATTTGAGAGTTGAGAGTGTGGGGAGAAAGGAATGCATCCGCATAGCAGAAGGCTGAAGAAAATTCTCACTTTAAAATTGAACCGTATTTGGATAACTAATGATCATTTCTGTCATTCATTTGAGCCCAATCTTTTTTTGTGAATCACACAAAGGAGAGATGATTCGATTGTATTTGATAAAAAATGCTTAGAAAGTAGAAGCAAAGATTGCTAGAAGAAGTGACTCCTGGGATGAGACCATTGTTCTTCGGGAGATCCTGATAAACCCCCCAAAATAAGCTTAGTACTGAGCTACAGCATGAGTATTGCGAACTGCTCTGAAAACCCTGACTTAGGAGGGCCATTGATACTGAATTTGTTACAAAATTTAGAGAAAGGAAGAAAAACAGAGAAGGATGAGAGCCATGTGGGCTAGAGCTATGGGAAAGGAGGCTTTTAAAAGTGTCAAAATAGGTTTGAATATGAGAAAATCAGGTGCAGAGAGAAGAAAAATTTAAAGATATGGTCTTTATGGTTAATGTATCTCTTTTGTAATTCTTCAGAAGTAAGTAAAGAAGTTATATTTTGAAACAATGTTTAACAATTAAACTTTTATTTGTAGTATTACTCTGTCACTGGACACAAGGATATCAACTTGAATCATAAAAGCTAGAAAATGACTTCAGAGGAAATTCCATACATTATGATGGTGATGGAGATAATGCCAGAGGAAATATTCTAACTACACAAATATGAAGGATGATGCCCACTTATTCACTGATCAAATACTTCCTCAGCATCTACTATGTATATAGCTCTATGCTTGGCCCAGGGGGAAAACCAAGATTCACTGTGCTCTAGAGGAACAGGCAATGCACTTGTGAAGAACACAGGTAATTCTTGGTTAACACTCAATACATATACCCAAATATAGAAACACCTGTCAATGTCCCTTTCAGATTTCTCTTTACTTCTCATGCTGTTGCTATAGCTGGGTCCATTCCCTTGCCATCAAAGCTCCAAGCCTGACAGGGCCCACCACAATTTTACCTAAGGAATCTCTATGAGATGAGAGTTCTGCACAACCTGAGTCACAGCTGTAAGTTAGCATGACACTGTTTAACATGATTCTTAGATGCTATACTTTTTTTCTTAAGGTTTTATATATTTATTCATAGAGACAGGAGAAGGGAGGGAAAAAGAGGGAGAGCAACATTGATGTGAGAGAGAAACATCCATCGGTAGTTGCCTTTCATGCATACCCTGACTAGGGACAAAACCTGCAACCCAGGTCCACACCCTGACAAGGAATCGAACTAGTGACCTTTCCCTTTGTGGAACAATGCCCAACCAACTGAGTCACATTGGTCAGGGCAGATGCTATACTTTTAAATAATATGTAGTATGAAGTTAACATTTGAGAACTTGCTGCAACAAACACCTGACTTACAATCTTTTAACCCACATTTTGTGAACTAGATACGTGTCAGAGTCCTTGACTCATGGCTTCATCTATAAAATCTGCAGAAGGTGTTGCTGGGAAGTGGCTAAATGCAGAGGCCACAGAACCCAATCCTTCATTGGCTGCAGCCAATTGAGCTACTGCCCGAGACTTACATAGCTAAGGCAAAAAGAAGACGGGTCACAGCCCTTTTAAGAATATAAACTTTTGGAATCTGAAAGGTTGCAGATCGGTAATCTGTGAAAACTGAAGCAGAAATGTCATATTATAGAAGAGTGGTCCTCAAAGCGTGGTCCCTAGATGAGCAGCATCAGCATCACCTAGAAACTTGTTACTACTTTCCCAGACCTACTGAACTGGCAACTCTGGGTGTAGGGATCAGCAATGAGTTTTTACAAGCCCTTCAGGTGATTCTGATGCTGCTGAAGTTTGAAAACCAGTCTTATAAGAGTAGTTAGAGAGACTGCATGTGTGGCCTAAGGACAATTTGAAAGCTAAAGTGAGTCACTAAAAAACTCTGTGTGAACAAAAGCAAATTTTAGGTAGAGGACAATGGATCAGAAGACAGAACATATCTGGAGAGCAAACATAATCTCCATAGATCCCTCAGTTCCACTTTTTGTGTGGGTACATCTGCATAACAACTGTCATGTTTTCTTCACAGATTCAGAATGGATCTTGGGTTTCTTAGCACCAGATTGGCTTGTCTTGAGCCCTAGGGGATAAGTAGAGATGTTTTGTACAAGGTACTCTAAGGCCATCAACCCTATAATGAGAGTTGAAGCACATTTCACATGATGGTATAAGTTGTCTTCCAATTTCACTAAAACTGGTTAAGTGTAGTGTTCTAGGAAGGGCAGTTTCAGCCCTTAAACTGGGTTGGATCTATAATAGTACTTATATTATTTCACTGGAGCCACCATGACAAAGTAGCACAAAATGGCTGTCTTAAACAACGGAAATGTATTCTCTCACAGTTCTGGAGGCTACCAGTATAAAAATTAAGGTGTTGGAAAAGTTGCTTCCTTCTTAGGGTGGTGAGGGAAGGATCTGTTCCATCTTTCTTGGCTTGTAGGTGGCTACGTTCATGTTCACATGGTGTTTTCTCTATATGTGTCCCTGTGTCTAAATCTCCCCATTCTTTAAGGTACAGGTGACAAACACAAGGCCCATGGGACAAATCCAGCCCTCCCTCTTGTTTTATCCAGCCCAGCACCTTGTTTTTACCCAGTGGTAGCGCTGAGTTCCTTGCCCCTAGTTAAGGAGTAGTTACATTTATACAGTCCTAAGATTACATTCAGCCCTTTGAAGGCAACCGTGAGGCTGATGTGGCCCCTGGTGAAAATGAGTTTGATACCCCTGCTTTAAGGATATCAGTTGTACTGACCTCATTTTAATTTGGTTACCTTTGTTAAGATCCTATCTTAAAATAAGGTCACATGCAGAGGTATTATGAGTTATGACTTCAACATATGAGTTTGGGGAGTGCATAATTCAACCCATAACAGTATACCTATTTTCAAACTGAGAGTTTATGTGGCTTCCTTAGGCACTTACTTCCTTAGGAAGTAGATTGGTTGTGCAATAGTATGCAAACCCAGAGCTCTCCACAAGATTCTGTTGACTCCTATGTTTATAAAATATATTTTTCTAGGGCTTTTCAAGTGGTCTGGATTTGCCAGAGTCAGTCCATTTACTAGGAAAAGGGAGGCCGATGCTGTAAAAGAACATGTGATATCTATATTAGGATAAAACATATGTTTCAAATCTAAAACTTGTTGAAGATTTAGCACCCATGATTTTTGCCCAGTACAATAGTGCCATATATTTTTTTTGGAGAGGGATCAGATGAATTCAGCTAATGTGATAAGAACTGCTAATTCTTTTCTATTGTTTTAAAACAATAGTTTTAAACAGGTGGCATTAAACAAAAAGTTGAGAACATGATGCACACAAGGGTTATAAGAAGCCAGCATCCTTTTGAAGAAAAAAATGTGGCACATAATTGAAGGAAATCACATAAAGATGAATGGAGAATGAAAGAGCTGTTTCTAGTAATCTGGAACCAAAGTGCCTTTGGCCTTTTTGTTCTTGTAAGTATTCACATTTGAGAGAGGACTGGTCTGATTTATGTTACCACTCTAAATGTCCCTTTGTTAGAAAACAAGAGAAAAGAGATATCATAAATTCTGAGCCTAAATTTCAGAGCTGGATATAAACTTCAAATTATGCTGTGCATGTTTTGGACTGTGAAAGAAAGAATGAAGAAGAGAGAGAGAGAAAAAAAGGAAGGAAAGAAGGAAGGAAGGAAGGAAGGAAGGTTGGAAGGAAGGAAGGAAGGAGAGAAAGACAAAGAGGGAGGGAAGAAAGGAGGAAGAGAGGAAGAAAGGAAAGAAAGAGAAAGAAAAAAGCATAAATCCTCATTTAGGAAATCTTAATGGTTCAATTTTAATAATCCATCCCTTATTGCTGTTGCATAGTGGGACTATCGTTTACTAGCAAGAACCTCTATCTTCAGAGAGAACGATTTTCTCAGAACTTTCTGTGGCAAATGATACCGACTTCTCATCAAAGCCCTTCTGTTTGGCTTCCTGTGTCATTGCATGTATGTGACTGCCTCTTGGCTTACCTTCCTGTCTTTTTTTAATGCTGTTCTGTGGCTTTTCTTCTTTTGGCTCCTAATCTGTACGCAATTCCCAAGTCTGTGTATGTTGACGATAAACTCTTTAAGGCTAGAATCTACCTTCTATTTTCTTAGCAATATACTTGAATGTCTTCAGTATAAGGATCTTTGGACAGAATGTATTTCCATCATCTTTGCCTGAGAAAGATTAGAATGGAGCAAACATAATAATTACCATTGACTCTGGGGCCAATTGTTAAATCTCAAGGAAATGCATATTGTTAAACTTCCCCTGACTGAGGGAAGGGAAAGTTATAAGCAACATCAAGAGTGAACTTTGACTACTTTGTACTCTTTTTTATACTGACCTATATTCTTGAGCTCTACATCAGATGTATAAATCATTACTAATCTCTTCCTCCACATTTTCCAGTTTTCTCAGTTAGGGTACTGTTGATTCAGTATTTTGGCAGGGGAAGATTTACCCTCAGGACTTTCCAGGATGCAGATGGGACATCCCAAAATGTAAACTTGAAGGGTGAGGCATAATTGTAGGAATGTGTGCTCAGATAGTAAATTAATATTTGGTTTATAAAATAGATATCAAAGCTCATAAATCATAAATAGTTTGAAAATATGCTATAAGAGTAGAAAGGGACTTTCCATAAGTTGAAATGTTAACCTATGTATCATACTAAAGACAGGCTTTGCTGGTCCCACTTCATTGACAGAGATGAAATAAAATTCAGGAGAGTTCATATAATAAATGGAATTCTTGCCCAGACCCACTTAACCTCCAATTATATAGGTCATTCCCCAGTTCACATTTAAACAAGAGTGCCTGTTTTCAAGAGTGCCTTCTCAAATAGCAGTTATTAGTGTTTCTCATTCTAGTTATTCAAAAGCATTGGATCAGAAGCTTGCTCTGTGCTCTTGCACTGTTTTAAAGAATCCACTGCCTTTGGTATTTGGTTTAACATCTCTGAAAAAGAGCTAAATATGTTCCAAAGCTTGTACTAGCAGCTGTGAGACTTCTTCAGGGCTAATTTTACAGCAAAGCAATGAGGCATACTTAAACACCTTATTTGGGAAATGAGTGCCCATTTCCATTAACTTAGTGACAATTCGGGGATCTCATTAATTTAGCAATAAGATATAAATTGGGTTCCTATACATGCAATTGTAGAAAAATGTAAGAATTTTGCTAATTTACTTACTAAAGAACTTATCTCAAATAATTATTCTCTGGGTCAAATTTCAAGTCAAAATTTCATTATATCAAGTTTTATAATTACATATTTTTTGATCATTCTACTCTACTTTTTATCTAACCTTCAAAGTAAACTGGAGTCCATGAACATAAATTGGATGACATTAAAAAATGTATAATTAGGAGACAGTGTGAGAAATGCTGCCAAAAATGTGGATTAGCTATCATTTTAAGAGCTGCCAAGTTCCATTTATAACACCTTTTCTGCAATCAGAGTGCTTTGGGCCATATCAAATTCACATCACATCTTCAGCACCCATACTCTACATCTTCCCACTCCTACTTTTTGACTCACTAGTCTTTCTAAACTATCATCTGCGTGCTCTTCCATGTTATTTTCTTCCCTGGTTACTCAACTTTTTAATCTATGTAGTGGTGGGGTGGTGGGGAACATCTTGACTGAATAGATTAGAACTGGATTCTTGAGGTTTGTTTTCTAAGGGTGTGGACCCACCATGAACCTGGCAAAATGATAGGCCAAGTTATCTCCCTCTGATCTGTCTGCTCTTCTGTTTCATTTATAAATCATGATAATAATAATAATAATAATAGTTATAGGGAGGGTTAATAGTGTTAGATATGATATACATTTTTGTTTGTCCCCCTGTTTCTGCAACTCATTCCCTATGGTGTGTCTCTCACATCAGATGTAGGCAGAAGCTATTGCATCAAGAGTATGTTCACATTCCCTGGTCATCATGTTGGTTTCTAGCAGCACTGAGGGATGTTGAACTGGGGAGTGAACCAAACCCAGCTGTGGGGTTGATAAAAGAGCTGGATCATAAAAATATTTCTTTTTGGGGCTAGGTTTGGCAAACTCCTCTGTCTAAATAAAAAACACCGTGAAGTTTGGGCCTAGTAAATTGACATTGTTCTTTGAGATAAAAAGAAGTTAACATGACAGAGGATGTGCCAGAGTTAGGATATACATGTGACTGAAATGATTTCAAGTCAGCTTTATTTCAGCTTTTCAAAAACAGAACAAACAAACAAACAAACATGAAAACCACCCCACACCCTGGCGGCAGTGCCCTCTCCCAGGACCCTGCATTTCTTCTCACGTGGCTAGTCCTGGCACTTCCTCAGTCAGCATGTCTTAAACCAGACGGGCCTTGCTGCTCAGCACTTTCATCCCTAGCATTTTCCTTTCTGATCTCCATCAGTTTCCTGGAGATAGTGTTCACAGGCCCCAGGACTTATGACCAAATTTGTTTGTTTCTTTCTGAGTATATTAACTTCCTAAACCAATAAAACATCCCTGAAGTGCCACGAGTCAAAGGGTGACTCTGCAGCCTAAGAGTCAAATTCTGAGAAATACCAGCTGTGAAATGCATCCCTGCAGCACATAATCCAGAGGCCGCTCAGCCTCTCAGAGCCTTTCACAGACCTAACCTAAGGGCTTCATGAGGGCTCAGCAAGCAGAGAAGTCAACAAGGAAGCAACCTATGTGTCCTAGTAGACACCTAGTAGACAAATGGATAGAGAAGATGTGGTATATACATATCACACACATGCACACACATACAATGGAATATTGTTGCTCAGCTGCAGAAAATAAAATCCTGCCACTTCATCCCTCATGGATGACCTAGAGGCTATTATGCTAAGTGAAATAAGTCAGATAGAGAAAAACAAATACTATACGATTTCATTTATAAAAACATGACTAAAAAAAAGTACAAGCAAAAGAAAACAGGAAGAAATTGGGGATCCAAAGAACAAACTGATGGTTGCCAGATGATGGAGGAAGAAGGGTATAAAAGGTGAAGGGGATTAAGAAGCACAACTTCCATGTATAAGATTAGTCATGAAAACATAATGTACAGCATAGGAAATGTAGTCAATAATATCCTAATAACTATGTGTGGTGACTGACGGGTACTAGACTAATTGTGGTGATCACTTTGTAAGGCATACACATGTCAAATCACTATGTTGTACACCTGAAATTAACATAATACTGCATGTCAACTGTAATTAAAAATGATAAAGAAAACAACAACAAACCAATGAAGGCACTCGCCCAGGCCCTGGCTTTCCCTTCGCTGCTGAGTCTGTATTTCCTGTGCACACAGAGCAGTAATGTGCAAAGGGCTGAATCCTCATCGTGCCTCTGACAAGTGTTCCTAGACTTTGGCTAAATGGAGAGGTCACTTTAGTATTGAATATATAATTCCCCAAAATGGAATTATTTATTAAAAAGTGTGTATTTATTCTTACACGTTTAAAATTCAATCACCTTCAAAGTACTCTCCATTTGATGCAATACACCTATTGAGACATTTTTCCACTGCTCAAAACAGTTTTTGAACCCACCAATTTTGATGCCTTTTAGTGCTTCTGCTCTTTTCTTACTTTCACCTCTTTCACATCAGCAAAATGTTTCCCTTTGAGGACTTTTTTCATCCAGGGAAACAAACGAGAAAAAGGCACTCAGGGTGAGATCAGGTGAACATGGAGGGTGGGGCATAGGGGTCATGCCGTTTGGGGTCAAAAACTGCTGAACGCTCAGTGTGGTGTAGGCAGGTGCACTTGTAAATCATCCATCATGAAATAGGCAAATGCATTGAGTCTTCAAAAAAAATTTACTGAAGCCAAGGCAGCCTCTCACAACACTGCCAGCTCGTACACTGATACAGATGGGTTCCTAGAAAACTCACCTAGCAGAGAAAGCCTGTACTACAAGGGCTCTCCTCCACCAGAAGATAATTCTGTTTTTTTTTTTTTGGTCCCATCTCATATTATCAACTAAACACCATTTGCAACTTTCTCTCTGATTAGGCCAGATTGGCTCCTTCCTGTTCCCAGCACAGCTTTTCCGAGGAGGAGTGAGAGGGGAGAGCTTAAACAAGTTTCTGCCTCAAGAGATGATGTGGTAGGATTTGTGATGAAACTCTACTGTTTTGGGGACATTAGAATAAAGGTAAAGCTCCAACCAGTGTTGCAATTACAACCTGTGTTGTAATAAGTCTCGATAGTTTACTGAGAGCAAGCATAAACTCTTCACTAAGTTCCTGATGGGTAAAGCAGCTGTGTTTATTTATTTAATCAACATAGGTTTATTAAGCAGACATTCTACCAGACAAAGGATGTACAAAGACATAAATACAATAAGCCATTGTCTCTTCCTGTAAGAGAAATTCAAGTCAATTGATCATACTAATCCAGTGGGCATGGATGATATGTAAAGTTCTGGAGAGATCACAAACATGTAGAAACTGAATTTATCTGTCCTCAAGGGACCCCCAAGTACTTGCTGGGATCCAGGTTCACATAACCCTTGGTCATCCTACATACATTTGGGTCAAGCAGTGGCTCTCATCTCTTAAAATGCATTGAAGGCATCTGGGAAACTTAGAAAAAATGGGATTCCTGAGTCCCCACTCCAAGAATTTTTGATGATATTGGTTTGGAGCAGAGCCTGTGAAACTCTTGTTAATTTTTATTGACAAGTTTTTCAGGCGATTCTCCTAAAAGTGATTCTTACACAGATCATTGAATTTCCTGCTTCTCTCCTTCAACAGAGACTCCTCCCAGATCTTTACAAATTCAATCCTAGAAGCAAACACATAGCTGCCTATCTACTTACTGGGGTTTGTTTCTGTGCTTATAACCAGGAAAGGTAAGCTGGGAATCAGAGTGTTTGATTGGCATGTGAGTGGCAGTGGATAGAGGAGGGGTTCTTGGCCTGACTACAAGTTCTTATCTCTCTGTGGGGGAGCCCAAACTGCATTCCTGTTACGGCAGCCCTGCCCAGGTGTGCAGACCTGGGGGCCTCTGAAGAAAGCACCAGGGAGACACTCTGTTGAGGTGTTTTCTTTATGAAATCTTGTCTTTCGTTGAGGCGTAGGGTCACCCAAGGCAAACAGATAAGCTCTGGGGGATATTCTTTTGTGGTTACCTTTTCCTGTGCATTTGAACTAACAAAAATCCTAGGCAAAATAAGAAGAGAGCTTACGGTTGGCTGGGTCTCTGGCACACTGTGCTTTATAAGAAGCACGTCATTCCCAGGGTCTACCTACAACAGGATGGATCTAGGCATTTCTGAGTCCAGAGATCGGGCGGTGGACAGAGCTTTTAAGAGCTCTCTCCATCTTTGGGGTGAACCTACTGTCCCTGAAACCTGTTGCCTTACTCACTTAATGCTACACCCTTTCACAGGTTTACTCTTCTTCCTTGTTCTTACTCCTTTCTTGTTCCCTGTTGTTGATAATTTTAAATATTTTTCTTACTAGAAAAAGTAAAAAAAAATAATTTATTAAAAAACCCAGAAATGTAAAATGAAATTCTTGTGAACATACAATTTGTAAAACTTTTCCAGTATCATTTTGGAAAATATTTTTCTCTGAACAGGGTATCCTTTCAACAAAAATAGTAATAATAAGATAATAGATTTTGAGTCATCTTAACTATATTCCTTATTCTTGGTAATGTGAATGTATACAAGTTCATAGTTCAAGCAAGAGAGAAGTAGTACATTCTCATAATGATGGCAGCCTTCTATTTTAATAGAGGTCTGGGTGGGGATATTCTGAGCTACACTCAAAGGTTCTTTTGTCAAAATACAGAAATTAATGAAGACCTAATGGGAAACAATTGGCTTTTATTTAAAAGATGAGGATTTTTACCATTGCTCCCCTTTGCTCGCCTTCTGAGAGGATCTTAGAGCACACACTGGCAAGTTCCTGGGTTGAGAAGTCAGATTCTTACTTTTGGTTTCTATTCCATTTTTTGGTGATCTAACATTGGCAAGTTACTTCATATCTCTGAATGAGTTTTTCCATTTGTGAAATGGGTACAGTGACATGAGCCCTCTCAAAGTATTCCTGTAAGAACTTAAGTTAAAGTGTTTATGCACTGTCAAGAATTTTCTCAAATGTGTTTCTGTACTCTTATAACCTGATACATGAGTGTGTGCTTGTGTGCGTGTGTGTGCCAGAGCCAAGAGGGTTGTTGTTCTGGAATGAAAAAATAGCATGGAAGTCATGGATCCTCAGAGGACACCACTTAACATTTGCATTAAAAACAGTAACAAAGTAATTAAATGTTAAACTAAATTCACAAAGTCTGTTGTGCATTGGTAATCCCTAAAGAAAAGGGTATATACACACATATAGGGTGGGGCAAAAGTAGGGTTATAATTGAGAATACATGAAACACAGAGTTTATTCTTACATTATTAATTATTGTATTATTTTCTATATGAGCAACTATAAACCCACTTTTGCCCCACCCTGTATATGCACACACTGGGAAAATAGGAGAAAAAGTAACGAGCAAACCAAGATCTAATACTTGCTGAGGGATGACAAATGGTTCCCCAGACATAATTGCTATATCCCGGGGACCCTGGTGTCTGGAAAAATACACTGATGATGTAATGAGGACGTTTCCCAGAGGAAGCACCTTCTGCTGAGGAAAACACAGGCCTCTGGATGCCGCCAACGATTTTCAGCTGTGTGGCTCTGGCCTGTCTTTCTCATTACCTCAGTTTTCCATTTATGAATTGATGATTCTGCTCCTTTCTCTAAAATGCTATATAAGAATACTGGAAAGTAAATCTTGGGAATTATATAAGAAGCTAAAATACACAGTAACTAAAATTCAGCAATAGATTCTATGGGCTAAATGATTTTTATCTTTTAAACTGTCAAGATGCTTGTGGCATTCACTAATCAAATATACCCAGCTCAGCAGGGTTGTTAATCTGTAACTGAACCATATGTGTTTCATCAGTTTGCATCCATCTGCCCGAATACTTACTGAGCAGAGAAGCTAAAGATCATACAGCTTAAAGATGGAACAAAATGCAGGGAGTTGACAGAAGAAAAACCCTGGAGATGAGGAAACCCATTTCTCTAACACCCCTCTCCCTTGAGTTTGATTAAGAATGCCACCAGCACCTTGGTTCTATGCTCCGTTTTTTTTTTTTTTGTTTTGTTTTGTTTTTTTGTTTTTTTTTTTTAATATATCAGAGACTCCAACAAAAGCTTGATCTAGAGCCACAAAATGTTTGGATTGGGGAAAGACGGATGATGAATAGTTGGTTGGCAGCGGTTTGTGAAATAAAAGAGCCTGTCTTTATAATCTCCGGGATGTCAGAATATGGGGAGAGGATGGTGCCCAACAGCATTGCTGAGCAAGGGTTTTGACCTAAGCGAACATGTCTATTTGGGCATTGGACTCCTGAATAATTATTAGGCACTAATAATTTGGACTGGCTTCCCCATCCTCCTTTCAGCCTGGGCACCTGGTTCCTGGTAAAGAAACTTGGAGGGGACAAATTTTTCTCTCTTCCATAGTCCAAGCCTCATCCAAACACAGGGTTTCACGTTTCACACACACAACTGAGGTCACTTATGTATGTATTAAACACAGCTCAAGCCCACAGGATAACTGATGAGTGCTTCTCTTAGGTCATAAATAAAAGTCCTGTTAAATGTAGATATTCACTAACAATTTCCATCTGGCAACCCTCACAGTCATGTGTCTGACCACAGGTCAGAGGTGAAAGGGAGGCAGAAGTTCACTCAAGGTATTATTTTCGTTGGCTCATTTTAAAGATTCAAGAAACTGCTTATCTGTGGCCAGAGGGCTCCTTGGGCATTCGTGAATCTCTTCCTCGGGCAAAAATGAGAGTGGGAGTTGGCTCCATGGTGTGTTAAAGCATTCCAGACATGTATCTAAGTGTCTCAAAAGACCTCTGCACATAGGCCCAGCTAGACAACACAAAATAAGCTGGAGAGGCAGAGCAAACTCTAGGAGTGTAGATGGTTTGGGGAGACGAGAGTGCACAGAAGACATTTAAATCCCTGGCAGTTGGATGGACTTTTATTCAGCATGGGTCCGTTATTAACATTGCCATGGTGGCGATTCATGTATGTGTGGCCAAAGCAGAGGGTGTGGGTGAGGGACGGACTGGCTAGCTGATGGGTAGGCATACCACTCTCCAGAGCTCCCCCAGTGGTCCCTGAATTCTTGTGGCTGACCACTTCCATTGTTTTCATTCATGGGTTAGGGCTTGGTGTATGAGAGAAAAGGGTTCTTTTTAGGTCGTATTTATAGCTCCATAGCTCTCACCAAATATTTTCTTACATTCCCTTCTTCTACAAATGCACCATAACCTTAATCTGCTGTTTACAGAAAATAATAACCTTAGCACAAGGTGAAAAACATTTGTTACAAATTATACAAGTAGGTAACTCAGCCATGAATTCCAGTTGAATCAACAGGATTTTCTATTGAATTCTCTTAGTTTTTCTCAACAAATGTCGCTACTCCCTAATATTGCTCCATGCAGAAATTCTGTTTTATTCTTGCAATCCAGTTTCTAGTCAAAATCAACTGAATCTAAATAAGACCATTTGCCTGAACATTACTCAGATTATTAATGCAATTTATTTCCCTAATAGGGGAAAGTATACCCATTTGCTTTTCTCTACTCTTGCCTATTCCTAGTCTTCCTTTGGGCATGCCAATCAAGATTGATCACCTATCTTTTTGATTCTCCTTCTCTAGTTTATTTCTAAGTCTCACCTGTAGGACATCCCACGAGCTCCTCCCAAAGTCCAACTGCTACCCTTTCTTTTTTTATACAACCAATATATATACTGCTCAATCAGAGCTTTGAAAATCAAGCCTAAATCATTACAATAATTAACATCTCTAAAGACAAATTTAATAGCAATATTTTAAATGATATTTTGGAGAATAGCAACTACAGCAAAATGTATTTCCCATTTCTAATAAAATCAGTAAGCTTCTGACAGTAGCTGAGGATATAACGGTTGAGAATGGGATCAATGATAATCATATCTGTTACCGTTTGTTGAGCTTTCACTAAGTGCCCAGCACAGTTCTGAGCAGCTTCTATGAAATATCTTATTTAATCTCACAGCAACTAAATGCCTACATCATGATTATTATTCTCATTTTCACATAAGGAAATATGAGTTTTTTAATGCTTTCTTAAGCTAGAAAGTGGGATAGAGATTTAAACAGTGTATTGTAGAAATTAAAAAAACATATAAAAACCTCTGCTCCTAGTGAAAGTGTTTTTTTTTTCCCCCCGATTCTGATTTATGTAACCAGAAATATTTGATTACCTAGTTTGGCAGCAACAGTCTTCAAGGTCTTCTCTGTGGAATGTGGAAGAATGACAGATGGACTTTGACTGGCACCAGGACTTTTTACCAGGAGACCTCAGGCTTCTGAAGAGTTCTGCTTCACTCACAGCTGAACACAACTTCCCTTTGCTTGTCTGCACCCAAATCCTTCAGTGTATCAAGCCCTGGGGGAAAGAATACCTTTACAGAACTGGAAAAAGTCTCTTGACTTTTGTACACATTTCCTGTTTCTAATCAGAGATGACCACACTGCCATCTACCTGATCAGAGTAACCAGATGGGAAACTTGGAGGCCAGATGCCATGGGGAGGTGACCTTCTTAGCTGAGAAATCCATGTGAAGGGACTCCTTTGCTTTAAAACTCCAAGGATATTTGTACCCCTGTAGCTCCCAGTACCTAGTAAGGGTTCACTAAGGGTTTATCACATAAATGAATGCCTCACCCTAATGTATGCCAAGTTGGGAAAATTCTGCATTTGTCCAGGCTGGAATATTTCACATTTGGTAAGGACTTTTAGAGTAGGTGATGAGTTGAGGTGTTCAGGAGGTCTGTGAACCCTCTGAAATTATGTGCAAAACTTTGTATCTACATGTGGGAAATTTGGGGAGGGTCAATAGCATTCATCAAATTGTTAAGAAGGTTGTCAAACCAAATTATTTAAGAATCACTGCTTTGTGGTTTACAAAGCAGTTACACTTCATTATTTTGTTGGATCTATACAACAATGTTATGTAAAAGACATTATAATGATCCCTAATTTACAAAAGAAGAAAATATGAAATTGAAAAAGATTACATAGGTATTAAATAAAGGTATTTAATAGGTATTAAATAAAAAAATCTGGTGGTCAAAATCACTACTAAATTATAGAATAACCACACCCAAGAATCATCTAAAGATTAGCAGAATTCTTATAACCAAAGATATAAAGAAGTCACATGGAGACTAGTAGGAGGGGTGGAGACACAAAATGGGTTGACCCACACTCATGCATGGTAGTTAAGAATTGGGAG
The DNA here is from genome assembly GCA_004027475.1 of Anoura caudifer. NCBI lineage: Eukaryota > Metazoa > Chordata > Mammalia > Chiroptera > Phyllostomidae > Anoura > Anoura caudifer. Next base: position 129,396 of record PVKU01004979.1, read on the forward strand.
GGATACCTTGGTTTTAGATGTCTCCCCTGAGCAGCCATCCCCCATACTGGGCTCCCCAGCCCAGCCCACCAGTGCTGTGAAGAGAAGTCTTCATAACATCCGGCTATGAAAATCAGCAGGGATTCTGTCCAGGTGAAATGAAAGGAGGCTGGAGTCCTAGACTTTCCTCTTGGGGCCTAAGCACAGACTTACTTGCTGAGAGACACATTCACCCTGAGCTCCAGTGCAGGGCCAGTAACTCAAAAGGTGCCAGGGACATACGGAAAGGAAGCAAATCATCTGGCTTTAGGGCAAGAGCTGGAGGGGCAGCTCTCTCTGCCATTTTGTTGAGCCCTCCCCCCACAGATATAATAAGTATAAGCTGGCACCGCACTGAGTCTCCATTAACCTGGCTAATACCAGTCAGACGAGGAAAAGGAATACAAGGTATCCAAATTGGAAAGGAAGAAGTAAGCTGTCATTATTTGCAAATGACATGATACTATATAGAGAGAATCTTGGATTCCATCAGAGACTTCCAGTCAATTTGGAGGCGTAGGTAAACACAGCTTGCCTCCTCACAACCACAGCAAAAAAATACAACTAAACTACAAAATAAGCACCACCCTGAATAATCAGAAAACTGAGCTGTATGGAAGTCCAACAACCAAAGAATTAAAGAAGTCACATTCATCCGGCCAGGAGGGGCGGAAATGCAGAGACACAGAATGGGCACTCCAACAACTACATGTACTGGATAAAAATTGGGAGGGATCTCTCAGGGGCCAAGGATCGCCGACCACACAGTCCAGGGTTCCAGTGTCAGGAAGTCCCTATAACTTCTGACTGTAAAATCCAGTGGGAGTTGGGGTGGCTGAAGACACTGCATGATTCTCAGGTATTCCTCTAAAGGGTCTGCAATGGACTTAGGACTTAAACAGATTCACTTGCTCTGAGCTCCAGCACAGGGGCAGCAGCTTGAGGGACACCAGTACATATGGGGAGAAAATGGATTGTCTAGCAACAGGGCAAATGCTGGGAGACAGTGTCCTCCTAGACAAAACTCCAGAGGCCAGGCACTGGCCATTGTCCCTTTTCTGGCCTTTTCTCTGTGGGCCTTCCCCCACACAGAGCCACAGAATGGTGACACCATATCTGAGACTCCATCAACCTGGTTCACACAGGTTGTCCCACCTAGGTGATTACCTAAGGCTCCACCCCATCCAATTTACAGGTGTGCTTTTCTACATTGGGCCACACAACTAAGCCAGGGGGGCAAAGCACCTCTACTTAATATGTAGAAACAAATACAGGGAGGCTGCCAAAATGAGGAGACAAAGAACTATGGCCCAAACAAAACAACAGAACAAAACTCTAGAAGAAGAACTAAACAAAAATGGAGATAAGCAATCTATCAGATGCAGATTTAAAACACTGCTTATTAGGATGCTCAAGGAAATAATTGGGTACTTTAACAGCATAAAAAGACCCAGGCAGAAATAAAGTTTACATTAAATAAAATAAAAAAATTCACAGGGAATCAAAGTGGAGCAGATGAAACAAATCAAATCAGTGATTTGGAACACAACAAAGAAAAATATTCAATCAGAACAATAAGAAGAAAAAAGAATCCAAAAAAGTGAGGATAGGGTAAGGAGCTTCTGGGACAACTTCAAACATACCAACAGTTGAATCATAGGGGTGCTGGAAGGAGAAGAGAAAGAGCAAGAAATAAAAAACTTATTTGAAAAAATAATGAAAGAAAATATCCCTAATTTGGTGAAGGAAACAGACATACAAGTCCAGGAAGCACAGGGAGTCCCAACAAGATGGATCTAAAGAGGACCACACCAAGGCACATTATAGTTAAAATGCCAAAGGTTAAAGATAAAGAGGTGACTTTAAAAGCAGCAAGAGAAAAGCAGAGAGTAACTGACAAAGGAATTCTCATAAGACTGTCAGCTGATTTTTCAAAAGAAACTTTGTTGGCTAGAAGGGACTGGCAAGAAGTATTCAAAGTGATAAAAGCAAGGATCTACAACCTAGATTAGTCTATCCAGCAAAACTATCATTCAGAATCAAAGGGCAGATAAAATGCTTCCCAGACAAGGTAAAGTTAATGGATTTCATCATCACCAAGCCATTCTTATATGAATTATTAAACGGGCTTATTTAAGAAAAAGAGTATCAAAACTATGAACATTAAAAATGACAATAAATTCATGACTACCAACAATTGAATCTAAAACACAAACTAAGCAAATAAGTAGAACAGAAACAGAATCATAGATAGGGAGATCATTTGGAAGGTTACCAGTTAGGAAGGGAAAGGGAGAGAATGGGGGAAAATGTACAGGGAATAAGAAGTACAACTTTGGCGGCTGGCTGACCAGGTGGTCCCACATTCTCGCACAGATAATCCAGGTGAAGGGGAAACAGCGGAAGGGACTGGAATCCAAGAGTAAGCAGAGCAAGTGCCATTGTTTCCTCTCGGACCCCGCCCCCACATACAGCATCATTACCCAGCGACTGGGCTGCCCCGCCCTGGGGAACACCTAAGACAGCACCCCTCACTACGCAACAGCCATGACTAGACAAAACAACAACAACAACAACAAAAAACCTCAGAAACAAAAATGGCTCAAACCGGAGAACAAATCAAAGCCCCAGAGCCAATTTATCTAAGCGATGAAGAGATAGCCAACCTATCAGATGCACAATTCAAGCCCTGGTGATCAGGATGCTCACAGAATTGGTTGATTTTTGTCACAAATTAGATGAACAAATGTAGGCTACAATAAGTGAAATGAAGAAAAATGCACAGGGAACCAATAGTGATGGGAGGAAAACTGGGACTCGAATCAATGCAGTGGACCAGAAGGAAGAAAGAAACAACTAAACAGAAAACAAGGAAGAAACAAGAATTCAAAAAAATGAGGAGAGGCTTAGGAACCTCCAGGACATCTTTAAACATCCCAACATTCAAATTATAGGAGTACCGGAGGGGGAAGAAGAAGAGCATCAAGTGGAAAACTTATTTGAACAAATACTAAAGGGGAACTTCCCCAATCTGGCAAAGGAAATAGACTTCCAAGAATTCCAGGAAGCTCATAGAGTCCCAAAGAAGGTGGACCCAAGGAGGAACACACCAAGGCACATCATAATTCCATTAGCCAAGATTAAAATGAAGGAGAGAATTCTAGAAGAAGCAATGGATAAAGGCAGAGTCACCTACAAAGGAGTTCCCATCAGATTGTCATGTGCTGATTTCTCAAAAGAGAACTTACAGGCAAGAAGGGGCTGGAAAGAGGTATTCCAAGTCATGAAAGTCAAAGACCTACATCCAAGATTGCTCTATCCAGCAAAGCTTTCATTTAGAATGGAAGGGAAGATAAAGTACTTCTCAGATAAGGTCAAGTTAAAGGAGTTCATCATCACCAAGCCCTTATTCTATGAAATGTTAAAGGAACTTATCTAAGAAAAAGAAGATAAAAAATATGAACAGTTAAAAGACAGCAAACTCGCAGATATTAACAATGACACCTAAAACAAAAGCAAACTAAGCAAACAACTAGACCAGGAGCAGGAACACAGAAATGGAGATCACATGGAGGGTTAGCAACAGGGGAGTGGGAGGAGGAGAGAGGGGAACAAGGTACAGAGAATAAGTAGCATAGATAGTAGGTAGAAAATAGACAGGGGGAGGGCAAGAATAGTATGGGAAATGTAGAAGCTAAAGAACTTACGACACATGGACATGAACTAAAGGGGGGGAATGTGGGCAGGAGGGGGTGTGCAGGGTGGAGGGGAATGAAGGGGGAATGGGACAACTGTAATAGCATAATCAATAAAATTTATTTAAAAAAAGAAGTACAACTTTGTATGTATAGAGTAGTCAGGGAGATGTTAAAAACAGTATAGGAAGTGGAGTAGTCAGAGAACTTACATGCATGACCCATGGACACGAACTAAGGGGGTAATCTGGGATGAAATGGGGGGTACTGGTGCAGGGGGGCAAAGGAGGAAAATTGGGACAACTGTAATAGCAGATTAATTAAACATATTTTAAAAAAGAGCCCACCAAA
>PVKU01004980.1:0-94569 GCA_004027475.1 Anoura caudifer
ACAGAAACAAAACACATGTAAAAGAAAAGAGAAATTTTGAAAGGAAGGAAAATAACATATTTTATTGTATGACAGTTCCAGTAAAAACTGAGATGTGGATTGACTTTGATTAGAAAGACAAAAGCAGGTGTTTGCATTTTTTCTAATGGAATCTCAGATGAGACTAAATCAAGCCGCTCATTTCCAATTTTAATTGTGGTTTGGTGATCTTAATTTAGAATATGTTAACAATTCGTGAAAGAAGAAAGTTGGGCAGAAACACAAACATGCTTCTTTTCTTTAAAAAAAAAATTATAGTTGTTCAGTTACAGTTGTCCCAGTTTTCCTCCCTTGTTCTCCCCTGCCCTGCCCTACCCCCCTCTCCCACATTCAACCTTCCCCCTTGCCCCATTGTCTTTGTCCATGGGTCCTTTATGCATGTTACTTGACTTGACCCCTCCCATTCTTTCCCCTGAAACCCTCCTCCCTCTTCCCCTCTGGTTACTGTCAGTTTGTTCATTATTTCCATGTCTGTGGTTCTATTTTGCTTGCTTGTTTGTTTTGTTGATTAGGTTACACCTACAGGTGAGATCATATGGTATTTGTCGTTCACCACCTGGCTATTTCACTTAGCATAATGCTCTCCAGTTCCATCCATGGTGTCATGAAGGGCAGGAGCTCCTTCCTTCTCTCTCCTGAATAGTAGTCCATTGTGTAAATGTACCACAGTTTTGTGATCCACTTATTTATTTATGGGCACTTATGCTGTTTCCAGCACTTGGCAATTGTAAATAATGATGCTATGAATTTTGGGGTGCATAGGTTCTTTTGAACTGGTGTTTCAGGACTCTTAGGGTATGATAACAGCACTGGAATTGCTGGGTCAAAAGGCAGTTCCATTTTTAGTTTTCTGAGGAAATTCCATTGTGTTTTCCACTGTGGCTGTACCAGTCTGCATCCCCACTGACAGTGCACTAGGGTTCGCTTTTCTCCACAACCTCGCCAATACTGGTTTGTTGATTTGTTTATGATGGCCATTCTGACTGCTGTGAAGTGGTATACCATTGTGGTTTCAATTTGCACCTCTCTCTGCTTCTTTTCTACAATGCCTTTCTAATTTCTTTTGTGCTGATTATGTTTAAAAATGAAAGTACAGAAAAAAGTCAAAATGAGTAATAGTATGATTATGATTGGATTTTAATAGATCCATGATCTATTGTTATACATTAGCCTTTGGAATAAGAAATACCTGATATCTACATATCTGAACTTTAAATAAGAACTGATGCTAGATTGAATAACACACCCTAAAGTCAAAATGTAATTTTATAGTGCTGTACAATTTTATAAATTGAAATTACACACGTATTTTAAATATAATCACTGTCGATTGGCTGAAGTAACAGAATGAAGTCATTGTTATGGGGGAATAACATCATGATTAAGCTTTGCCTTTGTTGTTATTTTGAGATTTTATCCTGGGCTGTGGTTGCCAGTCTGTAGGGCACAAGGAAAATAATGGAGTGCTGTTTTGCAAACAGCTCTTTCCCAAATTTACCTTTGTAAATGCAGGGGGGATAAACTTATGGTAAGCATTACGATTTGTGTGGACCTCCGGTTCTCTATGTTGCCAGCAGAGTCTTTACTCCTCTCCTTTATTTTGATTGAGGTAGGGCAAGTGCCTCAGCAGGTATTTGGCACTATTCTTGATGCTCTAGTTCCAGCTGAGAGAATTGCCAAAGTCTACCGCTCTGGGTTTTCGTCTTGGCATGATTATTTTCCAGTACTTATCACATAATCTCTTTAAGTATCCATTTTCTCCAAAGTGAAAATGGGGTTAGCTGCTAGCATGCCTCAAGAAGGTTATTTAATATATGTGAACCTCGTATTACAAATACTGAAATATTACACAAATGCATAATACGATATTGTTAGCCCAACAAATAAACAAAACCTTTTGAACTTACTGGTGGCTTCCTGCAGACCTAACATTCCCCAGTCCACATAGATCAACACTGGGATTGCCAAAGGCTGTGCCTTGCAGAAAGTTGCCTGGCTAAAGAAGCAAGACAGAATCTAGCATGTTCTCTAGTCAACAAGCCCCAATCTCTGGTGTCACAGTTGTGACTGTTTAGAGGGGACACCTTCTCCCGATTAGCACAAATGAGGCATTTGGACTATCTGGGGCTTTGGAGAAGACCACCTTGCCTTGATTCTCAGTTACACTTGATCCAGTGTTAAATAAATGTAGTTCCCTGCCATGAAGCAGGAAACCTGCTTTTCACATTACAGAAAGGGCTGAAACCTTACTCTTAAGTCCATATGGCTGGACATGCTGCAATGCTGAGCAAAAGGGTTGATGAAGACTCATCACTGTAGGTTTCTTTAACCTGTTTTAAGCTAAAGTATTATCTTTTTTCGTGAGTTGATTGATTTTGGCCCTGAAAAAGACTGAATTGCCAACGGCAACCATTTCCTTACCTACCAAATGAGAATTCTGTCTTTTACATTTAGGAAAATATAAAACTTTAATACGAAGATCTTTATCGAAACTCTATATGCAAATATTTATATTCATAATATCACATTTGATTAAGCTATGCTTTACATAGTCTTTTCAGTCAGCTTTGTATACTAACACAAATACTGTAAAATATGGTTGGCAGAGCAAGTGAGGAAAGGATGAGAAATCAGGTGGATGAAGCACTTTTTAAAAATATTTTTACTTAAAAATATTTTCACATTTCAAACGTTTCAGTATGTTCAGTTACTCAACTGATAAGTGTAATACATATAATAATTTGTTTCAGTCTTTAAAAACTTTATAAAGAGCCCTAAATGCAAACAATAGTATGCAATATATACAATTATCTGAACTAAACATCCTGCTCTCCAGAGTTTAAAATTAGAAAGCACAAAGGGAATAATACAGTTAGTCCTGCACTTATGAACACCTCCCAGGAATACTTATAATTATCTGTGAATATGATGGTGGTAGCTTTCCTTCCTTAGCCATCGTCCTTTGCCACCTATAACCAGAGTTGTTAATATTTTCTAACACAGAACTCTGAATTTTTTTCCCATCCTTGTATGTCTCTACTGAGACAAAACCTAGGACCCTGAAAACTGACATCAGCTATCACCACTCCATCCCATCAAAACTTTGTTTCCATCCCTCTCCTATTTTCTCATAGCAAAGCTTCCTGCCCCTCCCTGTAGCCACTGCCAGGACCTTTCAGCCATTCACTCCATGGATGACTCAGTTAGGTTCCACCCACCCTTGTAGGGCCCTAAATCCCTTCCCTTCACATAACCAACTCAGGTGCCATTCCCAGAACAACACACCATCCTTCTCAGTTCCCTCTTCTGGAGGTTCCTGGAGGCAAAGGCTGAGAATCAGTGGTGTCCAACATGAGGACCCTGTGAAGGTTAAGGGGAAGGGAGAGCACTATTTCTTTACATGGTAACAAAGCTTCACATGCTGTGATAATCTGGGGCAGATGCAAAGTGTGCTCTTGTAACAACAACCTGAGACTACACCAAGAGCACAGAAGGGTTCATTCTCTAACACAACACACATGTTTGTAATGTCTACTGCATGAAAAAACACCATGAGGCATTTGATATTCTGGCCAGCACTCCAGTTTTATAACATTTATCTAAGGTGAGTCATTGTGCTGGGCACCAGAAGATAAGAAGCTTCAAAGAGCTTACATTCTAGAGGAAGATCCAAAAACATGAACAGGCAATTGTGATATAATACGGTAGATCCAAGGTAAATATGCTAAGAGGGTGGTCTGGAAGTGTCCAGGAGGGCCCTTTAAAACACGCTAGCTGCCTGAAGGAGCTGAAGCTTGAGCTGACTGGGGCTCACTCCTATCCCTTGCAGAGACAATATACAAACACACAAAAAAGCATGAGAATGTCTACAGTTTTATTTGTGTAACAATTCAGCTGCATAATATTAAACAGGTTTCTATGGGCATACTGAGACCATAACCAAGCTTTAAAACATTTTTAAAATTAAAATGGGGAAATACATTTGTGCTTCAAATGACCACCTTATGAAAAAAATCCTTCTGGACCCAATGCCTGTTTAAAATAAAGAATAGCATCCAATTGTGGAAGAGATTAACAAAAATGGCATTACTGTGCTTTCTGTAATTGGTAGTGAATGCATTAAAAACACTTTGAGTTTTTCATATGAATGAAAATGCAAGATTTTGTCCATTAGGCATTCTGAACATTCATTGGAGAAATATATTTCTGAATTGTTTACAGCTCTTGGCTTTAGTGGTAATTATAAATGAGTTGAACACCAGTTGTGTACTTTGCAATGTAAAGTGTCTTCAGAGAAATGAACTTCTAAGCTTTCAGTGTTTACATTTTCAGTTATATAACCCAAATTATCATATACATGAAGAAGTTCTATTTCATTACTTCTGAATTCTATGTTCAGAGCAAAAAGGATAGACAGGATGGAGCTGAAGTAATGCCCTCCAAGACAGATACTTTAAAAATTATTTAATAATTTATTTATTTAGATTTTTGAGTATGTTTATTAAATCTGGGGACAGTGAAACAAGGAAGGACTTAGGACAAAAGAAGCAACAGGAGAGAGCCTAGGTGGGGCTGCTTTGGCTCCCTGGGGAGTCAGAGAAAAGGAGCCTCGGAGACAGGTTCAGAGGTTCAGGCCAGGACAAGCTGCTGCTGCCCATTGCTCCTCTGGTTGGAAGTCTCAAGGGGGACCCTTCGAGTTTAGAGGATGCGTGGCTGTGGGGGAAGAAGAGGAGGAAAGGAAAGGCTCAGGCTTGTTCCCAGGAATGAACAGGGTGAGAGAGCATGCATCAAGAAAGATGTTTTATTGAGTTATATTTATATGGAAAAATATCACTGTTTGCAATTAATAAATTGAGAAGGTTGGTAATAGAGGGGAAGGAGTTAGTTAATGTGCCTGAAATGGCTAAATACTTTACTCCTCAAAATATGAGATAGTTTCAATGCTTTTGATTTCATAGGTGAACACGGTGGTGTAGATGCTAACGAGGAACAAAGCAAGGATTCGATCCCAGCACAGTCCCACCTATACCCTACTTTTATGTCACTGTGCCATGTGGCTCCTCTATGTCCAATTAATATTTATAAGATGCTAGCTCAAATAATCATTTCCCAATTTTAAAACCATTATTCAAATATATTTTACATTTCTAATTGGTCAGTTACTCTTCTACATCAAAGGGCGGAATTGGCAAGCTTTTCCTATAAAGGGCCAGAGAGAGTAAATATTTTAGACATGGTGGGGTTGCAAGTGCTTAATCTGCTACTGTGGCAGGAAAACATTGACAACAGACAAGAGAGAATGCATAATTAATAGGTCTGGTCACATTCCAGTAAAATTGAGTCTTGAAGAGAGAGTAAAGGGCAAGATGGACAACGTGGTGAAGTATCAGATTTAGGTTACAGATAAGTCAGATTTACAGAGGAGTGAGGAGACATGGCGTGCCCTGCGTCTAACAGAGATTTTGGGTTTTCTGGAGTATCTAATTGGAAGGCATGAGTGTTGAAAGCTTGGGTTACCTAAGACTTGGTGGAAACTTCATCCTGCTGGTTTCTGTTGTTGTTAGAGGTAGGTCTAGGTAGATAACAGAGCCTCAACCGTGAAGGCTCTCATGCAACCACGACAGTTGCGTGATCTGTGCGTTTTGTGTCACCTGCATAAGAGCGCTTTTATTGCACCCAGAACTTTGCTAGAGGGCAGATCCCTTACTGGTGCTTACTTAGCACTATCGTGTTCCATGAAGATTATCACATGCTGTCATGTTGAATTGGTCGTGGCCACTGTAGGAATGGTGGGGCAGTCGCTGATTTACGTTTACAGAGACTGGCTCACAAGCAGATGAGGTGACACCCATGAAGTCCCTTAGTCAGCCCTACTCCAGCTCCCAGTGTACTGTTCCATCTCCACATTTTTGCTATTAACCTGTAGCGTGTTTTTAATGTCCTAAAAAATTATCTGACAAGGCCTTTTCTGATTACTCTTTCCTTTCAGAAGAACCAACACTATCTTTAAGGGAAGATAAAAAGAATGATTGACTACTCTTTAATTTCTTATTTAGGTTTGCAAATCTACTTATGGAAAGTTCCCTCAGTGGCTACTCACTCTTTCATCAGGACCAATTGCAAGGCAAACTGATTTTGTCCCCTTTCACTAATAGTCTTGCTTTAGGTTGTAGAATCTGAGGAGGATGTGACTCTAGAAACTGCCATGGGGAAAAAAAATACTCTTTCACACAGAACACTACTAGAATAATAAGTTTTTAAAAAGACTTTTATTCATAAGATCTATGAGAAGCACAAATGAATAATGGAATAAATTAATAAGTGATTTCATTAAAATGTTCTGCTTTACATAATTAAGACTTAGATATTATAGATTATTCTGAGTTTCATGTGAAACAATTTGCAGAACACCAGGAAACATGGCCATTATTTTATGAATAAGAAATTGTGGTTAATACAGACAGTCTAACCTACTGTTGTTTCTGTATCACAGACGCATTTTCTGGGTTTGAACCATATGACTTAGTTTTTCTCATTTGCTTTCACTTTTTGCTTCAATGATCAGTCCTTGATTTTGTTGAGTATATATTCCTAGGCTCAATCAACAAATATCACAGCCAGGGTTTCATTCTGTTCAGTAACACCCATGCTTTTGTCCTTTCCTAATTATTAGAGAGGAATTTTCTTTTTCTGGGATAAGTGAAGGAAGCAGATTTCCTTTAGAGGATTATTTTTATTGTAAATATTTTAATTTAACAATCATCAGTTTTTTATGACATATAATTAAATCATACAAAAGCTACAACCTGTAATAAAGTTTTGTCTGAAAACAAAACATTCATAAGTGTTGATTCCTTTTGCAAAAAGTGTGTGGTCTTTACATTACAGTTTATAGATTAATAAGGCTACAAAATAGGATTATTTAAATTTCAAATATCTAGTTAAAATAATCTAATACTTCAATTTAGTGAAAGAAGAATAATTTAGACAAGTAGTTGTGTTAAATATCTGACCTAATTGCAGTAACTCTGAAATGTGATATTCTATTATTTCATTAAAACATTAATGTAATATTCTATTATTTCACTAAAACAAGCATGTGCCTCACTAACCTATTGTGCTTGTTTTTATGTGCACATACATATTTTAAAATACATACAATTATATGTATTTTCTAAATCCAAATTTTATGTCCAGGACTTTGCTACAGAGCACACTCCCTTATAAGTGCATATTCTGAGCACTGGTTTTCCCTGAAGATTATCACATGCTTTCATTTTCAGGGGGTCATGGTCAGTGTAGGGAGGAGGGGCCGCATATGATTTGCATTTGCAGAGACTTACTGGCTAGCACACAGATGAGGTGAAATCCATGAAGTCCCTCAATCAGCCCCACTCCAGCTGCAGAGGGAAAGTAAGCGAGGGCATTACTACCAGATGCAGTCGCTTGAATAATTTCATAGTTTCAAGTTACATTTTCATTTTGAGGGATCCCAGATTTCCTCAATAATTTGATTAATTCAAAGTTTCAGTTTACTGAAGCTAATAGTAATTTCATAGGATAACTTTAACTCTTAAAAGATAGTTTTTTGGTATGGTGAAGAGACCATGTAATATTTTTCACAGGTTGAATTGTGTACCCCCAAGTCCCACCCCCCATTCATGTTGAAGTCTTAAGTACCTGAACCTCAGACTGTGACTTTTTTTTTTTTGAAGACTGGGTTTTTACAAAGATAATCAAGTTAAAATTAGGTCCATAGCCTGAATTCTAATCCAATTTGACTGGTGTGTATAGAACAGGGAAATCTAGAGAAAGACATGCCTATAGTGAGGATGCCATGTGAGCAGAGGACAGCCATCCACAAGCCAAAGATGCATCCTGGGACGGATCTTTCCCTTAAGGCCTCAGAAGGAACCAACCTTACCAACACCTTAGCAAATTTGAATTTTTGGCTTCTGGAGCTTTGAGGCAATAAATTTCTTTTGTTCCAGTCATCCAATTTGTGGTTCTTTGTTACGGCAGCCCTAGAAAATTGTTACAGTGTTTAACTTTTTGCCAAATAACAAATCAACCTTTGCTACTTTAAATTTTGAAGAACCTTACTCATATGATGTCCTCCACTTTTACCCAAATGCTCTTTCGGGGTCACCGTGATTTCTGAAATGACTGAGTTTTTCCCAAAATTTCTGGCTCGTGAGGTAATTTTTAATTGCCCTGAAGCAGAGATGCTATGTAAGGCTAAGGCAATGTAATTGTGATCGGTTTGGGGGCTGCTATATTAATTAACAATTATAATTTTTCTCCTGAAAATTGCCTTAGCAAACTTTTTATAATCTGAATCTTTTTATGATATATGGAATCATTTACAAGAGTCACATTTAATCAGAAGTAAGATGTGGAAAAATTAATGGCATATTTAGATAACCTCTTCTAATATAGAACCATATGGTTAAATATACAAATTTGAATGATTATGTGTTTTCCTTTTGTTATGAAATAAAAATAGGAAGTGATTTTTTTATACAAGAAAAGATCTTTAAACTGTTTTTCATTTCTCTTCTTTTAAGATTGAAATAGACATTGGATGGCAAACATCTTATAGATGTTACTATGTTTGTTACTCAAGGGGAGACTGTTTAGTACTTTCTAAAAACTCATGCTTTAGGGCAGAGACAATTTTATAAAGCTTATTTTACTGAATCCACTATGGCTTGGTGATCCTAATGCAGTTGTAATGCTTCAATAAGCTTAGTCAAATAAAGCTTATGAAAATTCTCTCTCCATAGAAATAACTGCTCTGAGCAATCTAAATGTCAAAATGTGGGCCTGTCAATGGGAAAATCCTATTCCTAGGAGCTATTTGAAACGATAGAATAGGCGATTTTACTGTGCCATGTAATTCTGATGGTCCCAGTTCCTAGAGTTGACCCTGGACTGACCCCAAGGAAAACGGCCCCTGTCTCCCAGTCTGCAGCACGAATAGCAAAAGTTGAATTCACCTCACAGCAAGAACCAAGTAGGTTCTTAGAACACAAGAGCCTAATTTTCCGTTTACTTCTTCTTCCTTGAGGTGCTGAGAATATAATTTTATCCCCATAATACTCAATAAGATGCTATTCTGCCTAGTAAGAATTACCCAGTGAAGGAGCTAGATGAGAAGAGTTCAGTCATTCATTGTTTTGTTTGTATCTTTGCTTTTAAAAATTGTTTTGTATCAGAACTGTAATTGTCCAGAGAAAAAGCCTTTTGTTAGTTGCCAATGAGTGGCATCTTTCTCGCAGAAAATTTAAGACCAATTTTAGGTCTATTTGAACAAACAATTCAAAGAATGAAAATGTTAGTGACTAAGCAATATACATACTTTGAAAACTCTGATAATGAGTAGACCAGAAAACTGTTCTCTTTAACTCCTTGTTTTATTTCAAAGATGAGTAAAATAGTTGCCTGGCTCTGTAGGCGTGTGCAGCTTTCTCAGCTGTTTCTAAAAGTCAGAGAACTCCTTAGAAGAAAGATTTGTATAAAGTATTATTTGTGTTTACCTAATTTCTTGCGTTTTTTAAAATATGGCCATGGATACCTTAACATTCTTTTCAGCAATGTCTAAAGGAACTTGCAGCTCATTTAGAAGTCCTTTGTAAGGCACAGGGAGCTGCTTTTCTTTCCTCTATAGATTAAATTATTGAAAAGCACAGGAAATCTTATTTCTCTAAATTTCAGGCTGCATTTTCTTTGTACAATATGTGTTTTCTCTTCATGGAATATGTGGATTCAATTTAGAAAGATGAAGGGTAGGGCTACACTATTCCGATCTGTTCTAAACAAATAGCTTAATGAGTAAGATTTGGTTCAATTTAAACAAAGTATAGTGCTATCCTATTATAAGGGCGCTCAAATCTAAGTATATATATGTTTGTCAATAAAATTTTTAAATATTTTATTTTATTTTATTAGAAGTAAGAAATTATATGGATCTGTTTTCAATCCAGTTACAGCAATAACATTAATTCTGGAATAACTATAAAAAGTGTCAATTCATATTATTAATAATTAAAGACATACAAAGATAAATAGGTTATTTATCCTACTGTAATTTTTATTTCAAATGCCCCTGGAGTACTCAATAAAATTAGTCATGTACATCCTATGTTCATATGGAAAATATTAAATTTTTGAATTATTACATCTTTTCCAACAGATAGATGGAAATTTCCTTGTAGATAGGAAATGCAGGTCTAGTTTTCTTTATACTTAAATATATCAAAAAATAAACAAGGTTGATTCAGAACACATTTGCCTAAAATGTTACCCAGAGCTTATTTTTTTTTAAAAATTAAGTCTTAGTTCTTGAATTTTCTTAAATTTCCTGGAAGTAGCTGATGGCAATGTGAGAAAACCATCATTTTATGAGTATAATTTTCAGAAGATGCTTTACATGAAGTCCTTATTATTACTGAATACATTTACATGAAAAGTATGAATACATTGAGTAATTTTTTTTTTGGGGGGGTGATTGTTATGCTTTCTTAATTAAAGTAGAAACTATGGTTACACCAGAAAGGTCGGATTATGACTCCATATGGGGTAATGTAGCAGGAGATGATTAATTCTTAAGAAAGAAGGTAAAAAACATATATTAGAGTCAACAAATCATGGAAACATAATAATTTTGGAGCATTCAGTTCAGTATTTTTTCTTTTCCAAACTGAAATATCATGCCATTACTCCAGCCTTTTCTATTCTAGAGGGTTTTTGACCCAATGTCAGGAGGGCAAGTTCAGAAGGATGGCTGCTGGGGTGAGGTAAAGGGTTTCATTTATGCATATTTGGTCCAGGATGAAAATGTGTCAACCCAAACAAAAATACTAGAAAATTATTTGCAAAGAAACTGAATATTGTCCATGAATCTTGTGTCTGCCCTATTTACATCACATTGCCTAGGAACCAGAGTCTAACTTCTATTTGCCTGAGGCTGCATCCATGGACTTTGGGAGATTTCCTGCAGATTCCATCCCCAAACAGCAAATTTATAAAATGTTGCTTGAGATTTCCTGGGTTCATGCAGTGAGAATGGATTATTTTCCTAAAAAAAAATCTAAAGCTGTCAAAATGATTGTCACTAAAGAATCATTTCATGGGTCTTGTTGATTAATTTTCATCCTTAAACTATTTCTTTATACATAGTTCCCACTGACATTTTGATTTGCTATTTAAGCATGTACCGGGAAGGGACCATGGCCACAATTTTCATTTATTTGTTAACATGAAAGAGATAGCTCTATTAAAAAAGCTATGCTTATTGAGCTTAAAATAGATTAATATTATTTTGAGCAATTTTAAAATAATCAAATAGAAATACACATTCTATGAACAGAATTATGCCCTTCCAACTTCACATATTGAAACTCTAATTCCCATTGCGATAACACTTGTGAGAGGGGGTCTTTGGGAGATAATTGGGTTTAAATGAGGTCATGAGGGTAGAGTCCTCATGCTGGGATCCGTTCCCTTGTAAAGTGAGACAGCAGGAAGCTTGCTGTCTCTTTCTTTGCCATGTGAGGACACAAGAAGCTAACCATCTGCGAGCCAAAAAAAGTCCTTATCAGAATCCATGATGCTGGCACTCTGATCTGGGACTTCCAGTGCCCAGAACTGTGAAACGTAAATTCCCATGGTTTAAGGCAACGAGTCTGTGGTTGTTGGTTATGGCAGCCCCGCCCCAGCTGACTAAGACAATGCATCACCACATGTTTGTAAATCGATCATCAGCACTCATATTCATTTATGCACTTACCCTGCCTAATCTGCTGTAGAAACCTCTCCTGGCTGTCAGAGATTTTTTTTTTTTAACTTTTAGAGATTTAATTGCCTTAATAACATCTGAGAGGTTAGTTCTAATTGTTTCATTAGTGAGGAGTATCTCAGCTAAATTATTGACATTATTTAGCAAATATATACTTTCTTTAGTCAAAGACATTGCATATCTTTCTCTCTATCCTACTATTCTTTCCTGATCTGTGGTAATCAGCTAAGCTTCCCACTAATTTTTGCGATGTACCTGGACAGATATGTTTTACATCAATGACATAGCTCTCATCTCAACATTTTAGCATGTCATAAAAATACAATTTGTTTTATATTTAATTTCTTTCTCTGGTTAGATGTTACTATGTACTGAACAACCTTCTATATACAGAAATACTGAGGTTATCTAATGTAACACTTTTTTTAGCTGATTCCCCTCGACACACATGAAGTTTCACTTTATAGTGAGTGTTTATTGGGCCTCACTGTGTAAAAAGTGCTTTGCTAAGTACTGTGAAACAATAGCTGATTTGCTTCTGACAAAGAACTTTGTTGAGAAAACAAACAGAGGGCTTCAAAAAGGTCAAACAATTTTATCTGTGCATTTGTATTATCAAAAAATGTGACAGCATCACTGGTAAGATCAACAGTGTTCATTTAAAAAGATTAAGAATATATCATTATGGAGTTGGTATGTCAGGTGATTCTTGAAAGAGGAATTGGATTTTTAACAACAAGTTTTAGTAGAACTATGGCTTCAGTAGAAAAAACAATCAGAAATCCTTGCCAACTTTAGATTGGTAAAACAACACATTTTACATGTAGTATGTTAGTTCAATACATTTTGTTTTAAAAAAATAAATTCTAGTTATGCATTCCTCATTGTTCTCCAGCTTTAAGTTCATTTTGCTATTTGTAGAAAAACTAGTATCTGGATGTGGAATAACTACTAAGTTGAAAGTGAACGTTGAAAAGGTGGAGGAAAACTGTGCTTAGAGGGGATGATACCAGTAGAGACATCTCTTACTTTGCAGTAAGGACTGCTGGAAAGTGGGTAGCAGGTCTCAGGGTAGCACCACTGCCCAGGGAGGGAGTTCCTGACTCTCATTCACCGAGTAAGAGCAAAAGCAAGCTCTTTATAGTAAGAGTAGCTCAATGTCAGCAATTCACTTTGCAAATCCCAAACAAATCTGTTTGTTTAGAATTGTAACAATGTAGCCACTTAAGAAACAAGAATGAAATTTGAGATTTTATTTCTAAAATGAAAATAATTTTTAAAAAGAAGCTGTATATTTAGATCATTCTGGCTGATCACTCTTCATGATACAACAGCTGAAGAAAAATAATTATTTACTTTTCTAGCAAGAGCAAGAGGGCCAGTCAGAGCTTGTGATGGCTGGTGATACAAACTCAACCAAATCAAAGCAGCTGATAAACTCTCATAATTGGGAAGTCCAGAGATAAACTTGACTCTAAACACAATTGGCCACATGCACCCACCTGTAGGTATCTGGATCCTGCCACTTTTTGTTCTGTAGCAGACTGTCCATTTAGTGGGCCAGAGGGCCACTAGGGGACCCCACCAGCTTAGCAACCCCTGTAGAGAGAGAGTAGTTTCTTCAAAATTCTTATTTTACATGGATCTCTTGGCATACTTAAATGTATTTATCAAAGATTATTCTTCCTTATACTTGAGAATTTGATTCTTAATACATTTTTGGAATAAAAACATATTTTTACAATGCTATAATACTATATACTCTCCTTTGTTCCCTAATTCTTGAAGGTAAAGATATACTTTTAGAGTACTCCACAAACCATATTGCCTAGTAAAAAAACAAAATTCAGAATTAGTGCTTTTATGTAATGGGGTACACTACTTTATTTATACCATTCTAGAATATAGGTGCTCTCCTTGAACATCCCAGAAGAGATTGTATTTCCAGTGTCCCATAGGAATCATAATGGGAAATGCACTTGGCAGCTCCCTCATCTGATTAGTAAGACATGACGAGGTTAAGTGACTTCTTTCAGGATGCTCATGATCTACTCTTCCATGCATAACCTGACTGCAAAGCTGGTCTTTGTAACCACTGCATGAGCCATTCATTGTACTTTCTGGTGTAGAGTCACAAGGCCTTTCAGCCAGATCCCCACTTCTTTCGAAGCTGATTCTGTATTTCTGGCAATTGAAATACATTGTATGAAATCAGAACCAATAAAATTAAAAAGCAGGGTTGGAAAGTACTGTTATACATCCTAGCTTCTCTGCTCCAATTCTGAGACACCAACTTTCAAGAAGCATGGCCCATGTTAAATTGCTCAGTAATATTTACCCCCTATTTTTTTCTGCCGTATCAATTACTAGCTCTTGTCATCCTCAAAGTGCTTGTCAAACATTAAATAATCTCAGATTACATGCGCTGTTCTTTGCATTTATCTTGACCAGCTGTCAGAGAAGATAATTTATTTTCCTTCAGTTTTATTCTTCTTGGCTCCATGACTTGTGTAGTAAACTGGAATGGAAAATGAAAGGTAGGACTTAGTGTATTTTCATAACAAAGGCAATACATAGTTTACTTTAAGCAAGATAACTTTCAAATTGCTTGTGGTTTTGCAGTTGACACTCAGAATATATTTTTATCACCTTTGAATCTTGGTTTATTACTAAGTGGAACTTTTAAGGAGATGAAGATAAAGGAAATATGAAAATATTTAGAAAATCACTTACAGTTAACTCTCATTTTTATCTATTTAAAATGTGGTAACATGGTTGTTTTGGCAGGATTATAAGGTGAAATAAAATTTGGAATTCATGTATGTAGCCAGGTCTTTAAAAATATGAAGTAATATTTTAACTCTAATTTTTCATTACTTTGTGATCAAGAAATGGAAAACTATTTAGAAATTCCAGGGTTTAAAAAAAAATTCTGTCTTTTAAAAATGTGACCAGTATTCAACTAGTTTGTATCAAATCTCAGTAAATTTATTCCTTCAGTTTCAAGATACCATGCAAGTGTGTATAATATTTTCTATAGAAATACTCTCTACTACACAGTTCACTGAAGTGAATCTGAAGTGCAAAAGCAATTCTTCCAGTGTTCTCTGTACAGTAATAGTAGAAAGCCTTCTGGAGGTTAAAAAACAACAGAACTGGAGATTAGCAACATATCAACTTTCAGGTAGGCCTCTCCTAAACATTTATAATTCACTTACTCTTCTGCAAATCACTATTCCAAATGTTTGATTCACTGTGTCTTAAATCACATTTCAAAGACTCCTATCATTCATCCATTTTCTGAACTGCCATTAGAATGATGGGAATTTGGTACAAAAATCAATGAGAGGATATGATATGAGAGCTTTCTAATTTTTCCTTCTTGGAACACCATCTCAAAAACAGTCTGTGAAATCTATTTTCAAAGGTATTTTTCCATCTGGCTATGACTTCAACTAAATTGAGTTCATGAACTTGGGATATATATTCACATAGTTTTTCAGAAAAGAAAGAAGATTCATTGTCACTATTGTGAACTTTTATCTAATGTCATTTAAAAATATTAATCAGATTATTTTACTACTGATGTTTCCCATTAGCTTTTTAGTCTTTTAAATACATGGGCTCAGGTTTACCATTTTAATCTGAAAAAGTTGTATTAGTTGTTTCTGGGTGATGAAATGATAAAGGATTGCCTATTTATCTATTTTACTATTCTTTATATTTAAAATTTTTTCAGTCATGAACATGCAGACTCCTGAAAGCAGGACTAAAAGTTACTGGATATAATACACATTATTCTCTTAGATCTTCTGTGCCCCTTCACCAATAATAAAGAATGGCCTCAGTAAAAAGGTTAGTTATACAGTTAAACCGTGATATCTAGAAGGAATTTCATCCATTTGAACTATTTTGTTACTGTTTTGTTTCTCTCCCAGAGGAGATTCTTTTCCTTGCATTCAGCCTAACAATGAGCCTAAATAAAGGAAAATATATTAAAGAGCAACTTACCCCCCAAACTCATTGCCCATGATGGCAATGGATATGGGAGAAGGTAAGGGCGAAGCAAAAATGAATTCAAGCTGATGGCAAGGTTTGTAGTCTGAATGGCAGTATTTATGGAGTGCTGGCTATAGTAGCATAGGGGTTTCAGGGAGGAGGGAAGGTGCTGGGAAGAGATGATGTGGCAGTGGGCAGCGAGGTACGGCCCTGCCACTCGAGAGGTGTGCTCTATTATAGAAAATAGTATAAACAACTTACATAGTCTGTGTTTTGTCATTAACATTTGATGTGAATTTCTAAACTGTAATCCTTCTTTCTGAATATTTGGTTAGGAAACGCATCCACGACTACGACTGTTATAGACAACAAAAATGGATCCGTGCCCAAATCCCCTGGAAAAGTGCTGAAGAGGACAGTCACAGAAGACATAGTGACCACTTTCAGCTCCCCGGCAGCCTGGCTTCTGGTCATTGCTCTGATAGTCACGTGGTCAGCTGTTGCTGTTGTTATGTTTGATTTAGTGGACTACAAAAACTTTTCAGGTAAGATCTATGAAATTTGGCTTTTAAGTGAATAGAAACAGTGTTTCCCCAAGTTCTGGCTTTACCCCATCTTAATGTGATAAATAAAGGACCCAATAGACATGATTTTAGGTCACTGATGTCTAGTTTCCTTCTTTGCTTTTTCTTTCTATTTTTCCTCTTTGCTTGTATTCTCACTGATTTTCAAATGAGATAGATTTTCTTATTTGTAGAACTGAGCAGAGGATGAAGGTTACAATTTCATAATGATTAAAAAGAATGGGTGGGTACTTTGTTTTGGAACTGCAACTTTATTAACCACTAATAAGGGTAAATTGTAGTTTTACAGTAGGTAATGTAAAACAAAATGAAAAGCTTTTGGACAAATAGAAAATAGGGTAAAATATTTTTAAGTCCATATGCCATCTGGCTTCAAACTTCCTTTTCAGAAATACTCCTTGTTTCTCCTATCAAAATATCCTATTTTGAGTTCCCGAAAATAAAAGAGTGTTAAAGGAGTTTCCAAGAATGACTTATAATGAGCTATTATATCTATAATGTCCCTGTGTTTTGGAGTAAAATAGGAAAAACACATGTGAAGGTAGATTTTCATTATGGCAATTCAATCTCTGGGTATATTTTTCATCCCTTTGTTTAAAGTCTTTTTATATTTAAAAAATTATATTTATCTATTTTCTTATCTGACATGCTCCATTGACTCTGCATTCCTTGAAGGAAGGAATTAGTCAGGCATTCACTAAATATTAAATGAATAGATGAATGAGTTTTTGCTTATCACTTTTTACCACAAGCAAAAACATTTCATTAACCTGTTAAAGTGCTTCTTCGTATTTGTACTGCCCATCGCCCCCCCGCCCGCCCACTCATTTACCTTCTTCAGTAGTGGTGGAATCAGTAACATTCAGAAACTGCAATTACTGAAAGTTGCATTCTATATACTCAGCATTCCTCTCTTTTCGATTATGTTATTTTATGCATTAAATAATTGTGTATCGAGAATCTACTCTATGTGCTAAACAAGGCTATGTTGAAAGAAATACAAATATAAATTTGAAAAGTTATACAATTGCATCATTTGGGTTTATTGACTAGGAGTTGCAGTTGAAATGATGCTGCTCACTTGCCCCATTAGCAGCTGGGCTGAAGTGAGCATCATCTATTCTAACAGGTAGAAATATGTCCATGGTATCAACCAAAGCAAAAAAGTCTATTCATTCAGAGCCATAAACTTCTGCTCCAAATGGGCCATACTAAATATTGTGTAATGTAGACTCTTAAAAGAATGTGCACTAGAAATGCCCATAATATAAAATTATTACTTAGAATTTTAAATGAAAAACAATTAGTTATGTTACTCTAGAAGATTTTATTTCCCTTTAGCCCATATTGACTGTGATATTTTATCTTTCCTTTCTTAGACTTTAATTCATTTAAATTTGAGAACCAAATGTGATCATAAAATATAGTTCTGTAATGTTTACAATAGATGTTAATAACTATATGTAAATTTAATATTTGTAAAGTTAATAATTTAAAAGTACATTATAGAAATTTCTGTTGAAATGGATTTGTCCTTACTTTACAAAATGAGCAGCTACCCATTAGACTTCCAGATTAGATTTCTTAAGTATTAAATACACTTTTAATTCACAGTAGGGGGTTCCTTCTTGGATCACTGTAATTAAGCGCGGCGGATAATGCCTATGTTACTGGCATTTCACCTGATTAGGGAAAAAAATAGCCTCTGCATTGTTACTACTTTACTTCTTCTCTTAGGAAATGTTTATTAAGCACATCTTCTATGTGAGTTCTCCTCTTCTAGTTTTCTATTTTTATCAATGACCTAACCAACTATCCATTCCCGACAAAAAGAAACCTGCAAGTCATCTTTTAAATCTGCTTGGCATTTGATTAGTCACCATGCTCCATGACAGCTTACTCCGTCTCATAAATTTGCTCCCTTCTCTTATTACCACCATCTCCATTTCTATACTTCAGGCCTTGATTCTCTTTTGAGGGGATTAATGAAATTTCTTCTGGTCTCCCTCATCCATTCCCTCCCATTTAACTCTGCTCCAGAGGTATCTGCATACAACATAAATTCCATGAACTACTCTTATTGCCTAAGTACAAAATGCTTGGTATGATATTTAAGTCCTTGGCTTAGCTCTATATTTAATTCTTGTAATTCAACTCATGAACCCAGTTTTTCAGTCATATCACTACTGTTCATCCCTGTTTTTCTTTCTCTAGAAAAACATACTCTCAACTTCTCAATGCCTCTGCTTATACTGTTCCTCTCTCCTAGCCCCCACCTGGATAGCCAAAACTGTACTGAAGTAGCTAAAAATGTGAACTCTGGGGTTGGATTTCCCTGGTATTAAATCCAGACGTTACCACTTTTTAGCTGTGTGATATGGAGTAGTCACTTAGCCTCCCTCTATCTCGGTTTCATCACCTACAAAGCAGAGGTAATAATAGTAATAAGATAAAGAGAATTATATAAGTGATTATATTTCAACTACTTAGAACAAAATATAGTGTATCACAAACACTGTATAAATATGACTATCCTAGTAAAGACTCTTTTCTCAACTTTCTGTTTAGAGAATTTTCATTCACCTTTCAAGACCTAACTTTCCTTTTGTAAACCATTTTCAGGCTTCCTAAGAAGAATTCTCTGCACTATGCTTTCATTCCTTCATACCTTATGGGCACTTACATTATTTCAGTTAACATATTGTATTTGTAATCTGTCCACTTAACTATCTCACTCTGAAACTTAAACCTATCAGAGGAAGGGACTGTCTTATATATTTCTGTACAAGAGTGGTGCCACATAGTAACTTTTCTGCTAGACATTGCATACAGGAATGAATAATCCTGACATTTGGATTTTGAAACAATTTCTTATATTATGCCATAAAATTTTTAATTTCAACTAGTCAAACAATTCCAAACAATGTTATAAATTATTAAGTTAAATAAAATTAGAATGTAAAAATAAAATACATTTATAAGATGAAATGCTATTTGTTATGTTTCATAATATTATCCATTGTTACATGATAAATTACCTCAAGAGCATATGGTTTAAAACAAAAATAATGATTTTTTACTACACACAGTTTCTGTGGGTGTGGACTTTGAGAACGGCTTAGCTGGGTGGTTCTGGCTTAGAGTATATCTTGAGGTTTCAGTGAAGATATTTACTAGGGCTGCAAGACATCTGAAACATTTTGTGGGGTCATGCAACCATTGGCAAAATGTCTCACATGGCTGTCAGTTAATGCTGCTGTGTTCTCCTAGCACAGCAGCTGCTTCCCCCAGAGCAACTGATTCCAGAGAAAGCCAGGGAGCTGCCTCAGTGCCTCTCATGACGTAGACTTAGAAGTCACACACTTTCATTTCTATCCTTTTGGTTTCACACGTTAGTCTTATTTAATGTTGAAAGAGACTATACTAGGGTATGAATAAAAGCATGCATGGGCCCTGGCTGGTGTAGCTCATTGGATTGAGCTTGGGCTGTGAACCAAAGGGTCTCCAGTTCGATTCCCCGTCAGGGCACATGCCTGAGTTGCGGGCCAGGTCCCCAGCGCAGGCCATGTGAGAGGCAACAACACACTGATGTTTCTCTCCCTCTCTTTCTCCCTCCCTTCCCCTCTAAATAAATAAATAAAATCTTAAAAAAAGCATGCATGGATCATTGGGGGACATTTTAGAGGCTGGCTACTATGTATTTCACCCTAAAAATGACATCACTAAGTTTCACATCTTTAGTGAAGTGCTTACCTGTAAGGAAGTGCTGTACAATACTCTAGCTGACAAAGATATTGTAATTACAATAGGTGCAAAGAGAAAAAGGTGTGTTAAGATAACTCATGAGGCCACGTCTAGGAAGATAAATTATTCACTAATGAATGTGAAATAAAAAAAATCACAAAGCTAAAATTTTAAAGAAGAAATGTATAAATTCTTCAAACAAGAGGTTCAAATACATTTAGCTAAGTGAAATTTGAATGATCAATTTCTGGAACCTAAAGAATATAAGTTCAAATAATTTGTATAATTATAGTACAAAAAACTCATTAATCTTTGGTTAGATGTGACACATCCATTCATATTTAAATTCTTATTTCTTTGCTCTATTTAGTTTAAGCCTGCATTTTTTTATGTTGATTCTTCACAGAAAAAAGTCACTTGCTTCAATGAGTTTCAAATATAAATGGTACTTTTATGTTTCTAATATTATTTTTAATTGATACACTTCAAACATTTGATAGGTATTATTATAACGATGAGTATTTTGTAGTACATAATAGCCTTTGAAATATATATTGCTAACATTTAAAAAACAAGGCTAGTGGAATAGGAAATCACACTGGAAATACCCCTAAAGACCAAAAAGTAAAAGCAGCTGTCCTTGGGCTCTGAATTACTCTCTGGCACTTCAGAAAAGTAGATAAAGTCTTTGAAGGAATTAAAATTTGCTCAGAGAGAAATAAAAATAGATTTCATAAACACGTACTATATTGGATTGATGAGAATGATCCTCCTCTGAGCAACTTTCACAATTCCTTATTTTCTGAATTTGATCTAACTTAACCCATACAGGATCTGCTTGTGAGACCCTTGTAGAATCAGTTTTCATATGCTTCTTTCAGAAGACCTGGGATCACATCACAGCTCTATAACCTATGAGCTAACATGACTAGGAACTTTTATTTCCTTGTCTGTAAAATGCAGATAGCACTTTGCTTTCTGGGCTGCAAAATTTGATTCTTATCAAATTAGACACATTTTAGGACACCAAAACAGACACTAGAAAGAGAGTTCACCTACCTTTTCTATCTTATTAACTATAATGTTTAAAAATGCTATGATATATCTGTCAGAGCTTGTTCAGAGTCGAACCACTATGAGTGATGCAGAATAGGGGATTTTATTATATGGTTTCTGAAGGCTGTTGCAATGTGTCTGGGCTGGGTTGGAAATCAGCAAGATGGAATTTGGTGTAGGAAAGGAAACATTTTTTTCTTCTAGATTTCTACATTTGGGCTTAGACCACATTTAACAAAATAGAAAAACATTGATATTTATTTGATATATGTTATATGTTACACTGGAGCCTTCATAAGCAAAAGAAGACCTTAAGAGACAGTTAAATCTGAGCATTTTTATTATGGCTTTGATGAAGAGTAAAAAGTGGTGGATAAATGTGATAGAACAAAAAAGGTGATGAGGTACATGTAGTAAATTGGGTCAAACAGCAAATCATTTGATTCCTCTGGGCATTTTCGGGGGATAAGAATG
The DNA here is from genome assembly GCA_004027475.1 of Anoura caudifer. NCBI lineage: Eukaryota > Metazoa > Chordata > Mammalia > Chiroptera > Phyllostomidae > Anoura > Anoura caudifer. The sequence goes on from PVKU01004980.1 coordinate 21,697, forward strand.
CCCTTTTGCTCCAGGTGGAAGAAGGGCACCTCTCCCATGAGGGTTTTATGACCTGTTTCAAGGAAGGTCAGAAAATCTTTCTAGTATTTACCAGTTCTAAAATTCCTTTGGCTGAATATATTCCACATACCAAGGGGCGAAATTTTGGGATATGGCATTTGAACCCAGGCATTAGAAAGGGCAGATGGAAATATAATAGGGGAGACGAAGGGCAAACCAGATCGCCATGGGACAAACTGGAACCCTCATTTGGCTCTCACCACCTCAAATTACGATGATGTGGATGAGCTGCAGGATAAATTGGTGCCCTCACCAAGGAATCCTCCAAGCACCTGGCCAGGATTGGGGTATGCTGAAGGAGGCAGTCCAGCGGAAACGGGAAGCCCTGCTGCTGGCTGCTGCCACGTGTCAGGGTCAGCCAGCGTATCCCAGATAATGTGCAGGAGCTGCAACAGCACCTGGCCCACATCAACCTTCGTAGAATAAACAGTGGCTAATCACTTTCTTTCTACCTTCCAAACCTCATACAGATTTCTCAGGTGCCCAACTAGCCTGGAAAGGACTTGTAAAGGAATTCTGGGAAATGTAGTTCCAGCTTAGTGATTTGACAGTGCACAAAGCCAACATGTAGAAATGATTATAATGTATTATTCAAAACAGGGATACTTGTGAAAGTGAAGTGAATAGTTATTAATATTTATTTCCGGACCACAGGCACAATGCAAGATGTCTGATCACCCAGATATTACCACTCTGCATTTAGTTCTCACCAGGAAGATGAATGTCTTTAGAAACTCCAAGTTAAGGATGGCAGGGGTGGAGAGGGAGGGGCAGTGCAACAGCGCATTTTTAATATTGAGGCTGGGGGATCACAAAAGTTGCTGGGGGTCTTGTTCCCAAGTTTCTGCAACTCTCCAGAAAGCTCTTCCAGAAATCGGAGGGGAGCCCTGATAATTTAATAACTCTTTCAGGATCAAAACTGTGCGATTTGTTTGAAATTCCTTACAACTTCTTTGCTTTGTTTATAAAGACACAAATTTTTTTCTAAGCAATGTATGCAAACACATAATATTTCTAAAGAAATGGCTACAAACTTAGGCATTAGTAGATGTTCTGATTTCTCTCCAAGTCAGAATGTACAGGGGAAAAAATATTATAACTCTTGGCTTTTCTTGACTAAGAATGAAGGTCATAATTTATTAGCATCCTCATTCATAAGAAGGAAAACAATCAATATATGGCCTTACCAGGTGGTCTCAAAGCACATTTGATAATTTTTGCATGCATTCCGCAAAAAGCATACTTATTTCAAAACAGTTTCATAAGAATTAGATAAGCTAATCTATATAAAACATATGTGCTTGGCACATAGGAGGCACTCATTAAATGTAACTTGAATTTGAATCTTATTACCAGGAAGTAAGATCAGTAATTCAAGAAGAGAGCCAGCAAGGAGATGATGGTAGGAAGCATCAATTTCTTATGAAAGTCTTGCAGACATCTCCTGATGTGCCTTTTAAATAGATTTTCTAATGAGGTGTGCCATTTATCTACTGCTCTTGGAAATTAATTTCCCTGATTTTTTTTCCTGGCACTTAGCCCAGTTACACAGGTGCACTGTTTGTCAGGCTAAGTTTAGAGGGGTAAAATGATTCAAGGAAGACCCAAAGTCAATCAGAATGTATAAATTTAACATTTAATAGTTATGTATATATGCATATTTATACTTATGTATGTGTCTGTGTGTATGGAGATATCTGTGTGACTGTATATATATGAATATGTTATCACGTTTTGGGAGACTTGATATACTGAGACACAAACTGCACCATTTTAGACTTTATCAGTTCCATGTACACCGAGTTTTCAAGAATAGCTGACACTTGTGTACTTCTTATTCTGATTCAAGCCTTATCTCATATTCCACATTTTCTGTTCAGTGTTCCAGGACTGTTTAGTCCTCTTGGTCACTAAACCTAAAAGGATGCATTTCATTGTACCATTCAAATGTGCTTATAAATATCTCAAGGAAGCAAAAGATTCTGTAGTCCAATAATTCCCAGACTGTAAGGAAAGCTTTTTGATTTTTATGAAATGAGAAAAATAGAGAAAAAAAATCATTCATTTTAAAGAAATGTTATTAATTCTATTGTTCTTGCATTTTTGGTCTTAAAATTATCTTTGAAATTATGATACAGAGACATTGTTTCTGTCACTGTTTTTATTTATTTATTTATTTATTTATTTTACAAAATAAAAAGTTGGTAACTCGGAGTTGGACCCCAGGTTTTGTTGGTGGTCAATTCAAGGTCAAAAAATCTAAAAGTACGATACTGATGCTCTATACTATTCATTTGAACCTATGCAAAATAGACTTTATGTTGGTATTTACAAATTTGTCTATACACATAGATATAATTATAAATCATATATGTTAATATTCATTTTTGGTAGACCAGCTATTTTACATCTTTCAGTGCTCACTTAAATTTATTTTCTTAAAGCAACCTTTCTCGAACTTTCAATGAAAATCAAGTTATTCTATTACAATTCTACATTATACTTTTTACTCTTTACTCATAGTTCCTCCAAGTTGTATATATATATATATAATTGGATGTGATTTATTTAATATCTCTCTTCAGTGATTTGCTAAATTTGTAAGAAGAATAGCTTTTCTATTTTACTTATTTTCTGATGCTTATAATTTTTTAACACAAAGTATGAGCTCAATAAACATTTGAATAAATGTTAAGGTAAAATAATGAATGAATGAATAAGTAAATAAATACAGGAAAGGGTGGTAGAATATTTTAAACTTTGAATGTTGAATAATGAGCATAGTATTTCTTTATAAAATATTAATTTATGATGATATTGACAATGTTAAGATTTACATTTATTATATTGTACTTTTGAAACTTCTGTCTCCTTGATTGGACCATAAGTATGTCAAAGGTAAAAACAGTCTTATTCATCTTAATATTTCTATTGCCTGGCTTACTGCCTGACACATATCATTCAGTAAATTCATATAATCTAGACAGAAGTTATTTGCTACGCATAAATAGCAAGCAAAAAACAAACAAATGTGCAAAATACAATGCAAGAAAAGCAGAAGAATACATGACCTGCAAGAAAAGAACCAAAGTAGTTGAATGCAAGCAGTGGGGGCTGGCATCATGGGTTAGAATATGAGCTGCAACAAGGAGTTGCTGTGTAAATAACCTTGCGGGAAATTACTTCTCTGTGCAGTCAGAGACTCATTAGCAGAATCAGAAGATGACTGTTCTTCTGCCATCCCATGGCCATGGAGTGCAGACCGATGCTGACAGTCAGATCTAGAGACCTTTCCTCTTAGTTGCTCTTTTGTTTGATAAGGAATGTGTGAGAGCAGCCTTTTACCTGGATACCATACAGTCAGAATTCAGGCACCAAATACCTGAAGACTTACTAGAAATGGCAGTTGCACAGCATTTGGAGTCTATGAGATCAGGTGAGTCCTCACACAGAGGTTGCTGCTGAGGGGTGAGGAAGCTGCTAGTCCTGGCTAGCAAACTGGGAGAAGCCTCTGAATCACTCAAGATTCAAAGACAGTCTTTCTTTGTTTCTCCACATTGACATTTATTAATTACCATGCACTATGCTACATGATTTGTGTGTCTGAGGTTGGTCCAGACAGTATCCAGCCATATAATATGAAAAATAGAGACATGTATTGGAGAAGATACAAGATACAAGAAACATTGTACACAGGACAGTGATGCTTCAGTCCCCTTCGAAGCAGTCACCTTGGGACCTCACACAGTTCTCTTCCACTGTTCCAAACACTCTGCAAAATTCTTGTTAGAATCACCATCAGCTACCCTGTTGTGTTTTCCTGAATCTCATCAATTGTATGAAATCTCTTCCCTTTCAAATGTGATTTTAGTTTTGGGAAAAGCCAGAAGTTGCAAGGTGCCAAATCTGGGCTGTAGAGGGGCTGAGACACCTGGGTGTTTTGCTAAAAAACTCTGCACCAGACATGATGCATGAGCAAACATATTGTCATGGTGAAGCTGCCAATTACTAGTTGCCCATGGCTGTGGCTGTTTTTAGTCGTACTGCATCTATCAATCACCAAAAAACTTTGAGGTAGTACGCCTTATTAATTGTTTGACCTGGAGGGGTCTATTCATGTTGGACAACACCTTCCAAATAGAAAAACACAGTTAAGATGGTCTTGATCTTGCTGCAACTTTCCCTCACATTTTTGGGGTGAGGAGAACCTGGAGACTTCCATTGAGATGACCAGGCTTTCATTTCCAGATAGATCCATGATTCGTCTCTGGTTATGATCTTCTTGAGGAAATGTGGTTCATTGGTAGTGGTTTGAATCAAGTCATTAACTACAGCAGCAACATGTTCCTTCTGCTCTGGTAGCAGAAGCCACAGAATGAATTTCACCACAATATGTTTCATGCCAAGATCCTGCATCAAAATCTCAGACACAGTAATTTTTGGAATCCCCAGATCAGCTTCCAGTTCTCACACTGCCAGTCACCAATCTTTATTGATTGCAGTCCATACACATTCAACATTGTCAGGTGTTCTGCTTGTTGCAGGCCTTCCAGAACAGATTCTTGACCATCTTTGGAGCATTTATGACACACTTTTACTTGGGCTGCACTCACTGCATTGTTCCTGAAAGCCTTCTAAATCATCTGAATAGTTTCCTTGGAGGAATATTCAAGTTTAACACAAAATTTGATGCAGATTAGTTGCTCTACTTGCTCAGTCATTTTGAATGCAACAACCACACAGTACACATGCTCACTCAGTGGCATCTGCCGCCCCCACTGGCTAGTACAGTAAAGCCATCATTGTTCATACATGCGCATTCCAGTCCATTCCCCTTGGCTGCCAGGTTATATCGATGTCGTACAAACTGTTCTCATTATATTAATAATGGCTGGAAATTTTCTGGACAGATCATGTATTATCTCATGCAATACTCATAACACCTTGTGATGTAAGTATTATTACTCCTATTGTCATTTCACATTCCAGAGAACTGAAACACAGAATTCTTTGTTTTTTTTTTCCTTACCATATATACTGTTTTTCATAACTGGATATATTATAAATTGGAATATGAGCAGACTGAGTAGGGAGACAGCTGGCATGAGGGAGTGAGGTCCTGATTTAGTATAGTGACTTTGGGAAAGCAGAGGCTTCAATGAATTTTATAGACATGGTGAATATTGATTTTCTAAATATCACACAGCTATTATATGGGACAAGCACCAGGACCAGCCTGAAATGAATACAGAACTAACCTTAGATGCAAAATTTAAGTGTTCTAAAAAACTCAGTAATTAAAATACATAATATTTTAATGCGATATTTAAAAATTCTAAATTAATGCAAAGATTTTGTGATGGCAAAATATAAAAATTTTAAATGAGGACAGGATCATTTTTACTGAATTTTCCTTTTGTCTCTGGATCCAGTGTGTTTTGGCAGGAGGTGAAGTTGGGGGCTTGAACTTGAATGCTATCAGTCTGAGCTCAGGGCCTCTGTTTGTAACCATTGTTTGCTGATGTTCTTCGGATGAAAAATAAAGGAGAGTTGAATATCACTTTAAGAATGTAAGACTGATGACCAATGGTGAAAACACAGAATTGGTTCTTTAAGAGTAAAGCAGAAAAAAATGACTAACTTAATTTCCCTAGTATGTTTAGAAACTTAAGAATCTGTATAGTTTGCCTTCAAAGACAGAGATCAAATAAAAAACCTTATTTAACTTTAAACTTTTCCTTGCCTCTCTTGGCACTCTTTTATGAGTGCCAAGGATTCAATTACTGATCATGAGGAGCCTAAAGCATTTCCCCCTTTATCTGGTGGTATATATTTCTGTAAGAAATACAAGATGTAATTAGGAGTGAATTGAACACTGAGAATCATTTCTTATCTCATATAACAGAATTGCTGGAAGATGGGTGATTATTCTAAGATTGGATAATTCAATGCTTCAGCAATGGCATGGACTCAAGTTCTTTTATTTTTAACCTTTGCCTTTATCATTGAGCCAACTACAGTCCTTCCTCATGGTTATAAGTGACTAGAGCAGCTCTAGTTTCTCTGATGCTGTGAAACAAATTTCTTGTTGCCCCTTTTAACACTATCAAAACACTTCCCAGAATATCTCTTCCAAAATCTTATTCTAGAACCAATTGTGAATTTATGACTGTTTTTTGGTAGCCGTATAACTTAACAGTTGAAAGTCATGCTCTTGAGCTGCACCAGGAACATGTTATAAAATCAGGCTTCATCATTTACAACCTGTACAACCTTAGGCATATTCTTTAAATTATCTGTATCTCATTGTATATTTAAAATGGAGATAAAATAATATAACTACCACATTGCATTATTGAAAGGAAAAACTGAGTTAATATATGTAAAGTTCTTCAGGTAATATGCATTTTATAAGTGTTAGCTACTATTATTTTTATGATGATCCTCACTGTGTTACATATAATTAAACTCATAGAAACAAGAGAGGTAAGAAAGTATAATTACATGAGTATTATTAAAAGGAAGGTATTAATAAAAGGTTTAGTTGTATTGCATATTATTCCCATTGATAGTATTTGGATGTGATGTCTCAGAGAAGGAATACGAATTGACTTGAAAACCACTATCTTATTCGAGATATATCTATATCTATAAATCTATCAACTTTTCAAAGTTTCCCATGTGGCTCAAATTCAGAAGCTGATCTCAAGCCAGCAACATTGACTTCATGAAAGTAGCCTTAGTTGACTATTTTAGAACCAGGCAGTATACATGTCTGCAGAGTGTATATAATGCATTTAAGCATAAGGATAATTAAACAAATACCTATCACACAGGATTTTATTGTCATGTTTTTCAGTGAACACTTGAAGAACGGGAACGGAGAAACGGTCTCAATCTATTCAGATCACAAAAACCCCATTTGCAGTAGTAGTCTTCCATTAGATATAAAACATACCAGTGCTAAAATGTCTTTAACGATGCCAGTACAATCCGGTTCCTTACATATAATTCTTTTAAAATTCTCAATAGCAATTGTAAAATCCATTTACTTTCTTTCTCTAAGATTTGATCTTACCATTCAGACTACCATGTCATGCCCACAGGAAACTCCTCAGGATGTGCTAAAATAAAGACTCAGGAGTGAGATTACAAGAATCCTGGAGATAGGTTCCCTGAGACCAGCATTTTAACATGTTACCTTGGATAGGTTGGAATTTCCTGAAATAGAATATACAATTTAAAATTTCCCCAGAAATTTTCTCTCTCAAATGATTTTTCCCCTCTCTGTGGGATCTTACACATCAGCATAAAAATGAAATATTTCTCCCTACTTTAACAGTGTCAACAACAGAAAACCCACTATGATTCTAGTCCTCCTTCAATCATTTCTGAATCTCTGTCATTTTCTTTACAGCAAAATATACTCCCTGCCTCTCAGTTCCACCCATTCCGTCTGAATGCATTCCACTGAAGCTGCCCTTTGAAGATTATCAATGGCATCCTCAGCATTAAAGCTAAAAGTTATTCTCACTTGACCTATCAGTTACATTAGCCAGTTGATAATTCTATCCTTAAAACAATTTCTTCACTTGATATTTACCTAGTACATTTAGTACGTTATACTCTATTTTCTGTCTTTCACTCTCTCTCTTTCTTTTCCTTCTTCCCTTCCTTCCTCTTTAGATCTCCTTCTCAGACTCCATTACTGGTTCTTCCCCATCTCTGATTTATTCCTATGCTCTAAATGTTACCGTGTTCCTCACTCTACTCTCCTATTGATCACATTCAATGCCATGGCTCTGAATACCTTCCATTCGCAATTCAACTCCCAAGTTTCTGTTTTCAGTAAGGACTTCTCTTTTGTAGGTCATAGTGAGCTGTACTCTATGATACATTGCCACATATATGTCTAAAAGGCAACTGAAGTTTGACAAGTCTTAAAACTCGGCTATATGTACACTCCCAACAAAATCCCTACTTCTCTCCAGGGCCCCCACTTTAGTAAACGGCATTCCATTGTTCTGTTTTCTCATACCAACAACCTTGAAGTTATCCCGTATCCCCCTCTCTCATATTCCACAGCTAAACTGTAAGTCTATACTATTAATTTCTACCTTTTAAATATTGGCTTGGCCAAAAGTTTGTTTAGTTGTTTTTTTTTTCAGTTTGATGGCTCTAGTAGTGCTTAGTTGTCTTTAACTTCATTCAGAACAATTTTGTTAGGTTGTATTTTGACAGCTGTCATATCAGCATGCAGTAAAAAAAAACAAACAAACAAACAAAAAAAACCCTTACCCAAATTGGTAAATTTTGGTGCAGCCATTTTAATGCTGAAGAAGAAAGGAGATGTGCAACATTTTTGGTGTATTATGCTTTATTATTTCAAAAAAGGTTAAAATGCAACTGAAATGCAAAAAAAAAAAAAAAAAGACTTGTGCAGTGTGTGGAGAAGATGCTGTGCTTGATCAAATGTGTCAAAAGCAGTTTGTGAAATTTCTTGATACTATTGCCATTTTGGCCAAATAATTATTTTCTGTGGGGCTGTCTTATGCATTGGAAGACGTTTAGCAGCACCCCTGGCCTGTACCAGCTAGAAGCCAACAGCAGGAGATAGCCAACATACTGAAAATATCCAAATCAATAAATTTATTGGTGAAAATGAAGAATGTGTTTTTTATTTTATGGAAAAAAACTGAACAAACTTTTTGGCCAGCCCATATATTCAGAATCTGACCAGAGCTCACCACATACACTGTTAAAACACTGATAGAAATTACTATAAATTTCCTCCTAGATTACTTCATTTGGCTTCTGTCTGATCTTCCTGTATCTAACCTGGCAGCCTTTCAATACTCAACACAGCAAATGACGTTACATAAATCAAATCACTTTATCCTTCTTCCAATGACTCCCTGTCACAACCAGAGTAAAAGACAAATTTTGGAGTATTTAACCTTTAGATAATATAATATATTGTATGTTTCTAGTCTCTTAAAATATCAAAGGAATAAGAGTTTCTGATAAGCTAAAAGAGTTTTTAAAATTAAGGAAAACATAAATCTAAAATTTAATTACAGATTAATAAAAAACTAGGGACAATTTATATAATGTTTTCAGATAGATCACCTCTTTACTCAAATCCTAAAAACCATTCTTACTCCTTCAGAGAAATTTGCATGTAATTTGAATAAGAAGAGCAAGATTTTGGAAATCCCTAAAATGCTAGTTGGTTGTATTTTTATTATTTAATTTTTCAGTTCACAAATACTTTATATCTCCTGGGACATATAAAAAAGAAAGATTTACAGACTTCATTTTCTTTTCTAGTTCTATCCATTAAAGTTACTAGAATTCAAACGCTTTTTATTTTTAGGTACCAGGATATCTAACACGGATAAACCATTTGAATTTAGCTGGCGCTCCATATGATCTCTACTTCGGCAATTTGGTATTTTCCTGCTGTATCACAAATTATAATAAATGACCTATCAGTCTTATTTTAGTCACAGCTACTTAAATCAACTTGGAACTCACAGTTTATCTGAAAATTTACAGAACCATTTTTTCTATGATGCCTTCAGTGCAATATGGGCCAACCATGATTTCTTTCTTTTTTTTTTTTTTTGTTATAACTAACAAATGAATTTAATAAAGTTGCAGAATACAAAGTTAATAGATAAAAACCTGTTGCATTTTATACACAAGCAACAAACTCTCTGAAAAATGAAATTAATAAAATAATTGCATTTATAATAAAATCAAAAATAATAATGTATTTAGGAATAAATTTAACCAAAGAGGTGAAAAACTTGTATACTGAAAACTATAAACACTGTAGAAAGAAATCAAAGCAGACATAAAAACAGAAAGACATTCCATGGTCATAAGTTGAAAGACTTAATATTGTTAAAAGGTTCATATTTATACAAAGTGATGTACATATTCAATAGAATCCTTATCAAAATCCTAATGGCATTCTATGCAGAAATAGAAAAAACAATCCTATAATTTTTATGAAAACACAGAACAGCCCTGACAGTCAGAGCATCTTTTCAGCAGAAAGAAATTAAGAATAAACTGGCAGTATCCGGAGGGGAGGTGGGAGAGGATAGTGGGGGACAAAGGGGGAAAGGTTGTCAAGGAACATGCATAAAGGACACATGGACAAAGCCAAAGGGGGGTGGGATCAAGGGTGTGATGTGAGGATGTCTGGTGGGGGGAATGGAGACAACTGTACTTGAACAACAATAAAAAGTGTGAAAAAAAATAAAATAAATATTTAAAAAAATAGAACATATCATGCCATGCTTTCTTCTGTTACTGACCATCTATAACTTATAGTTCATATTGCAATTTGGATAACCTAAGAATACATTATTTAATTTATTCCTATTTCTCCTCATTTTGAACACTTACTTAGATTAAAAACTTCTCAAGGGCAATTTCATTCTTGGTTACCCCATAGTATATGGACTACAGTAACATAATAACTTTTCTTTTTAATTGTATACAAATGCATACTACAACAAAATGTAGTTTATATTGGGCTGGCCAAAAAGCTCATTTAGTGCTTTCCATAAAATAAAATACACACTTTTTATTTTCACCAATAATTTTATTGATTTGGATATTTTCAGTATGTTGGCTATCTCCTGCTGTTGGTTTCTAGTGGGTAGAGGCCAGGGGTGCTGCTAAACATCTTCCAATGCATAAAGCAGCCCCACAGCAAAGAATTATTTGGCCAAAATGGCAATAGTATCAAGAAATTTCACAAACTGCTTTTGACACATTTGATCAAGCACAGCATCTTCTCCACACACTGCACAAATCTTTTTTTTATTTTGCATTTCAGTTGTATTTTAACTTTTTGAAATAATAAAGCATAATACGCCAAAAATGTTGTATATCTTCTTCCATCTTCAGCATTAAAATGGCTGCACCAAAATTTACCAATTTTGGTAATTTTTTTTCTACATGCTGATTGACAGCTGTCAAAATACAATCTAACAAAATTGCTTTGAATGAAGTTAAAGACAACTAAGCACTACTAGAGCCATTGTATGGGAAAAAACTAACAAACTTTTTGGCCAACCCAATATTTCTGAGCAGAAAAATTATAGCCTGGAGATATTTAAATCCATAAAATTGACACATTTATGTAGCCTAAAGAACAAATCAGAAAAAAGTGTTTCTTAGTTTCTTTATGGAAATAATCATAAAATTTTCTTTTCTAAAACTACTTTTAGCAAGCTCTATTTCCAAGATTGCCTCGGATCCTCTGAAATTTGCACATCACGCTGTGGAGGAAACCACGGACTGGGTCTATGGCTTCTTTTCTTTGTTGTCTGACATCATCTCATCTGAGGGTGATGAAGAAGAAGATGATGATGGGGACGAGGACACTGATAAAGGTACAAAGAGCATAGAGACATACCTGATTTCTATGACCAGTATTAGGTATGCATTACAGTGATTTGCTTAAGTTTAAGCACAAATAAGAACTTGGGTCCATCTAAATTGAATGAATAGACTTCTGGGTGCTCATGGAAAATCAACAAGATACCAGCCTCAGTAAATTGGTCTCATTTGGCTTTCACCTTATCTGCCATTATGGTAAAGATGTCAAAATTGAACACTACTATTAGAGTAGCATTAGAGTAGAGTGTTTTATTATGTGCTACCACACACCTACAATATAAACACATTCATATGCTTCTTTGGGGGAAAATAGCAGCTATTTCTCAAGCTTATCTTTAGAAAAGTTAAAATAACAGTAAAACTAAATATTCATATAAATGTTTTATATACATAAGTAATATTCATATTCAAAGAGTAAAAAGCAACCCTACTAAAATCACAACAGTTATGCAACTAATATATGTACTCTTTCACATAAATGAATAAAAAAGAAATAAACTCAAATCATACATAAACTACTGTTGAGTAGAATTGAAAGAACAAAACATTTTGATTCTTCTTTTTAGTGACATTTTTAAGGACAGTTTTAGACATTAGACATCATGTATTCAGGCTTGATTACCAGGAAAGCTCTTACTATTTTAGCCTTTTCTATACCTTTGTCTGAATTTATGTTTGGCCCCAGTGAGAGCTGAGGAAGAACAATAGAGAACTGGGATTAACATGATATATGAAGCATAATGTGTAATTTGGATCACTGCCACAAGTTTATTGAACACATAAAAGGAAAACTATGTCTAATGAATATACATAAACAAAGTTTATATTTAAATACTGGAATTTGGGACACAGAGTCATATGAGGACTATTATGATAAGTTAAAAAAACAGGCAGTGAATAACAATTACCATATGATCTCACCTGTGAGTGGAACCTAATCAACAAAACAAACAAATGAGCAAAATAGAACCAGAGACATTGAAATAAAGACCAAACTGACAGTGACCAGAGGATGCGGGAAGGTGGATAACAGGGTAAGGAAGGGGAATGATCAAGTCAAGAACACGTACAAAGGACCCATGGACAAAGACAATGGGATAGGGATTGTCTTTGGGAGTGGGATTTGGATGGGGCAGAGGAGAGCAACAGGGGAAAAATGGGGACAACTGTAATGGGGAACAACGTAAAAAATTTAAAAAGCTAATAGATGTTTTTAAGCAATGGAAAATAGAAAAAATAGAGAAACAATATTATGCTATGCCACAAGTTTTTCTAATTTACTATTTTTGTCTTGGTTTAGGAGAAATAGAGGAGCCTCCCTTGAAAAAAAAAGGTTGGTTTTCTTTTTCCCACTTTAAAGAAAAATTTTCTTCTCTTCTGGTTACACTGATTTTCAGTATGACTCAAATATATTTTACTTGATATTTAGCCTTAGTATATTTTTAATATAGAGTATTTATTTCATGATTACATCAAGATTTATGGTTAGGAAAAGAAACCCTTGATTGTTTCCAATGAAGCTGATCGCACTGTTTTTCAGATGATTATTTAATTGATGGCTTCTTTGGTAGATGTGTGAACCTATCTACATACAGATCAGTGTGAGTTCGAATTGTGGGAATGAGGGATGAATTCTGTAGCCTTAGAAATGGCTCAAGAAGAAGATGTCCATGATCTTTATCCTCATTATGGCCAGGTTTATTGATTCTAAATTTTTCTTCTTATTTTTTATTCCATTTTTTTTATTTTTAAGTAATAACTAGGAAGAAGTTGTATAGTTTTGGGGTAAGAGCCTCAGAAGGGCAGAAATTTTTACATGAAAGAGTAAGAATTGTGTCTGCAAGGGACAATAGGGAGCGAGGGATACCATCCTGAGGTATGTTTTGTATGATCAAGAAAATGCCAGTGCATAAACCAAACTCAACACAATTCAAATGTTTTAATTATTGCTGTGCATGCTTAGCCACAATGTCTTGGAAAAATTTATTCTAGAGGAGATCTTGCTGGCTTCTGTTGCCATCTCCCTAGAACAACTGTGGATGTAAACAGTGGGATCCAAATTTGGAGTTTCAGCCTTGCCTGAACAGATCATGATCACCTCACTATGTGGGGCAAAATCTACTTAGTGTATGCTAATTAGGAAAATACAAATTTGTCCAACCAAAGAGAGCTAAGCCAGTGAAACATGACTGTGACAAAGCCATTCAAAAATAAGAGTGTTCAGGGAGCTATACAAAGGATAAAAGGTGGGCTTCCTGATTCACAGGATAAGAATTCAAGAACACAAGACAGAGTTTACCTATCAAATCCATGGTTAAAGACTATACATTAGCTTAAGTTTTTGAGATCAGAAATATAGTCTTTTTACATCTGATATCCAACTAATAGTGCCTGGAACAAACATAGCCAAAGTTTAAGCTAATCAGTTACTAGTCAGCAAATAGAAACAAAAGAGGAAAAATCAAATAAATAATATTTTGTTATACTTATAAATTAAATTATACTGGAATGTCCTATTCTCCATAAGTCAGTATCAAGCATTTAATAAAAAATTTATTCTTTTCTTTTGACTTCAATTTCTCTATGTAATTATTTTAAAATTAAGGTTCATGTAAGGATTAACATAAATTGCAAATTCCTGCAAAGCTGTTTAATTATTGTTTAAGTTATTGCCTTGATTCATCAAATCAAGAGTAAAACAAATAATTATTTAAGATACTATTTTTAAAAATGTCAATAATACTCATTAGTTAAAAAACTCTAAGGAATATATGTTCTTAAAACCATATATACTCATGTCTTCTTGAAGGATTACTAGAAGGACAATTGATTTGAAAATTATCTGAATATATTTTCTTAATAATACTACTTAGAAAGTTACATGACAAAAATGGACATTTAAGGAAATATCTTACATATCCTACCTTGGGTACAGAAATTGTATAATTATAAACATTAGTTGAAGTGGACTAAAGATAATATATTTCATTGCAGTTATAATTTTTTATTTATAAACTTTTGTAGAGTCATGGAGGCAATGTGAGTTTTAAAAATGTAATATTTTATAAAATATTTTAATACTTATTATGCATTTAAAATATTTTAATATTGTTATTGGGGAAGACTTGTGACAAGTTTATCCCTATTTTATGATGGGTTATTTTATACATTTCCATATTTAAAATTGTGATTTAAGAAGTATTATTTTATAATCTAGAATGATAGTCTCTAAGAACATTTGTTCCTTATTAATCTAAATTACTCTTCACCAATGTCTTTATTAATATTCTTTCCCATTCAGATATATCGAATAATTTTTAGCCATGTATATAACCAAGTTTTCAGGCCATGGCATTGTTTATTCAACTGCCCTGCCTCTATATAAGACATTTTATTTAAGTGCATTTAAAGTATTAGTTGAATTTGTACAGTTATAGCTATTTTTACCAAAATAAAAATTTAACTATGTAGTTATTTATAAGTGAAGTTTACAGTTCTAGTTTGATGTGGAATGATGGAATAATCTCTGGGTTGTGGGATTGATTATTAAGTAGATTATCAATATGAATGAAATTTTTGAATGTGCTATTCTGTGGCTTACACTGTTGTATATATAATTTAACTTTAGGATATTAGCTAGAGTACCTAGTTTCTTTATATTCTTTTTACACACATGTTTAAGCTTGTCAAAGGGGAAAGATGGGGAAAGGTCAAGTCAAGGACCCATGGACAAGGACAATATGGGGGGAGGATTATATGTGAGGAGTTACTAGGCAGGGCAGGGGAGAACAATGGGGGAAAATAGGAACAACTGTAATTGAACAATTCAAAAAACTTAAAATATTCAATTCTATTACCAAACACTCCATGATAAGGTTCCAAGATGCAGAAGCATTATAAAATTTTATATTTTGATTATGTAATATTTAAAATTTATAACTATAATAACCAAAAACCATTGGAAAGCCTACTTCCTGAAACAGTTTTGTGTTGTGAATGGTGCATGTGCTTTGTTTATCTGGAATAATCTTGCTGAATAGCATTCTTCATATGAGGGTACACATCAATTATGTTAACACCGCACCCTCTGAGGGGTACACAAGTGCCCCTTTGTACACAAGATAGCACTAAAATAATCAAATTACATTTTCTGTTTTCCTAAATTTGATCTGTCTGAGAACATATCTAAGTTCATAATAACACTACTTCTACTTTACAAAACAAAGAACTATCCTTCACCCATCCCCAAACTGCTAGAATGCCAACCAAAACAATCACTGGGCCTTCCTGCCTTTTCCTGCTTACATCTGCTAAAGAAACATGTTGATATGCAAGTGTTTTGTATCCCGATGGGATGCCCTGAAGCCATACATATGGTAGAGTGGGCTGATGAGAGAGCAGTGGTAAGTTTCATTTGATGACTTTGCCTTATACTTAGGTGAATAATATGAAAGAGTGCATTGTTCTTGAGGGAGAAAACTATAAGACCAAAGCAAAAAGAATATCGATAGGAAATGAAAGGTAAAAATGACTTTTAAGAATTTTAAATAAATAGTTCACATTTTAGTTATTCTCAATACTTATTCCTAAGCAGTATCTTTGGTTTAAAAGAAAGCACTTTAAAACAACCAAAGTAATACAGGCTAATGATATTGATTCTTTTAAATGTTACTGGGATATTTTCTGAAACAACCAAACTTTTAAACATGCAATGAATAAAGCCATAAATGCCAAATTTCTATGATTCATTTCAGATGAAATATGTATTTTTCAAAAAAATAATTAAAAACCTACTTCATGTGATTATATTATAATTAATTAAATTGTATTCAAACCTCATTGTATTTTGTTTAATATAAAAAAGTTTAGCTCTGGCTGATGTGGGTCAGTTTGTTGGAGTGTGCTTCCATAAACCCAAAGGTTATGGGTTCAATTCCAGCTCATGATACATGCCTAGGTTTCAGGTTCGGACCCCAGTGGGACACACTGTGACACAACTTATCAGCTTTTTTCTATCATCGATGTTTCTCTCCCCCTCTCTCCCCCTCCCTTCCCCTCTTTCTAAAATCAATAAGCATGCCCTCAGGTGAGGCTAAAAAAAGTTTAGTATTTTGAATCTCATATTGACAAAAGTTAACTTCATACTATTTTTAGAACCAATTCAATATATACTTATACACAAAATACTCAGTACATTGTATACCCTTTATTCATTTAGCTACCAATGCAAGAACTATTTAAAACTTTATGTGTCTTATAAAGAGATGCATTTCTAATGAAATTTTATTTTTCAGTTTTAATAATTTTACATGAAAAAATTTGAGATTCTTATTATAATAGGACATGAAGGAAAATTTAAAATTTCAATATAACACACTTTTTTCCTAGATGGCATAATGGTATAATCAAGAAAAAATACATAAAAATATATTGTTCTTGAATGAAATTTTGTAAGGGAAGTGGAATAAAAAATATTAAGAGCAAAATGAAATATGTAAGATTTCCACATGTTAAAAAAGAGTTTGTTGGCATTTGTATACTTTAAGTCAATAATGAAGAGTCTCAAAATATAGTCAATTCTGATTTTTACAGAAATGTAGCAATTTTATTTTTGAATGTCAAATGTTGCAATAATCTGTAAATTATTTGCAATTTTTTAAATTATGATAAAATATTTTAGAATTTATCTTCAAAATATGGAAGGAAATGCTAGGCTTACTAAAAAATTTTAAGGAATTGTCAAAAGGAAAAAAAATTGAAGTTATTAAAATAGAGAATGAGCCCTGGCTGGTGTAGCTCAGTGGATTGAGCATGGGCTACAAACCAAAGGGTCACCAGTTGGATTCCCACTCAGGGCACATGCCTGGGTTGATGGCCAGGTTCCCAGTGAGGGCCATGTGAGAGGTAATCACACGTTGATATTTCTCTATCTCTTTCTCCCTACCTTCCCTTCTCTATAAAAATAAATAAATAAAGTCTTAAAAAGAAAAAAAAATAGAGAATGAACATTTTGTTTTCTGGATAATGCCTAGGATCCTGAGTGAGAACAAAGCCAAAGATATTCCACTATGGTCAATTTACGTGCCCTTAGGTAATCACCACTTCATAACACTGACATGTTTTATCTCTTCAACAAATATATTTTTCAATAATGTTTTTAGTGTTCTCTATGTGCCAAGCAATTTATAAATCTTTTCTTACAATATTCTCAAAGGCTGATGATTCAAGTTTGTTAAATAAGTTAGTAAATGAATTATTATAATAAAGTTTTTATGTGGTATTGTTAATAAGGTCAATTATCTCTTACTAATATCAGGATCAATGTAACAGAGGAATCTATAGTCAAAATAATTGCAAATGAGTAACAGATCCCCTTATTTGGTACAAAGTACTATAAAGACCATATTTGAGAGTTTGAAAATAAATGAACAGTTGATATAATAAAGGTATAGAACAGTTTGGACATAGCATATTTGATAATGATGAAGGGAAGCCTTTATATGATGTGATCATATACAAACTAAACTAAATAAAGATGAGTTGCAAATATATAAACTATTTTTTCAGAAAAATATTTTAATTTACTTAATTATTCATAAACACTTGAAGTCAAAGGTAAAACCAGGTTCACCAAACACACGCACACACACAGAATCCAGTATTCTTAAAGCAAAGTTAAACGTCTATTCGGTATGAGCATCTTAGTATTTTTCTATTTCTTTTTTAGATAAATTACTGATTTCTCACAAATTGAATCTGATTTTACTTTGATTTTCTACATTAATATTTAAATAATGCTGACTTTTCAGTTTATGTAAACATTCACAAAAAGTGTAATTTTTTACTGGGTATATAGCTTTTTCATTTTTGAAAAAATGAAAAATTCATTCATTTCATTTTTTCATTTTTTCCAAGTGCAGCATAATCAATATATTTATCTGAAACCTCAGTCTATCAGTCTGTATAAGAATGATATATGGCATTTATGTCCTTTGAACTGTGTAAGTTCAGGAGGCAATAATAGTCTCCTAATAAGAAATTAATTTCATAACATTGTTTTCTGACATCTAGTTTTAAAGTTAAAGATAGTTATAGTCAATTCAGATGTTAGCACACAGTTATTTTGGAGGCAAAGCCAGGTCTTCAATTAGGGGCATGATATCCTCATATGTTAAATCATCTCTTGCATTAGAGGAAAGGTCCAGAAACCCCTTTGCATTCTGCATTATGTTGAATTTCCTTGTTTCCTAAGTACTTGCTCTTTGAAATAAGGAACTATCTGTCATTAAGCTTGATCAGGACCCAAACACAAAGGCTGAATTTCCATAAGATTTTACCTGATGCATGTCAATGGTGGAGGAAGAGTCTTTTCTCTACTTAGAGCAAAACAAATTGCATCCTCCTTAGAGTTGTGTTTTAAAATTGTCCTAAAGCTTCTCAGGTCAAAAAGAGCCCAGTAATTTAAACTCAGTTCATTCATTGTGCATTTTTCTCACTTTATTGAAATCCACAATATCTCTTTGCAGTCAGGGTGAATAAGAAAGAGCCAAGAAATTTGAGCAGCATAAATATTCAAGACTTTCAGATTAGGCCATTGAAAAGATTGCATCGAGTCATCAGGAGTAAGATAGATGGATAAGTTTACGTGCCAGAGATTTCACTGCATCCATCTTTGCTGGCAGCTTCAGTAGGTTACACCACACTGAATATTAAGTGTCCAAAAAATGTAGTGACTGAGAAAAGGAGGAAGAATGGAAAGGTGACTAAACTTGTTAAAATTCACAGCCTCAGAATATTTGTTACTAGGTACTGTGCTTTGCCATGTACAATGCACTCCCGTGTATAATGCGCTCCCACGTACAGTGCACACCCACATCTTTGGCCCAAACTTTCAGGGAAAAAAACCTTTTGTTTTAATTTTTAATCCATTTTTATTCATTTATATTTAGATACCTGTTTTTTTTTTGTATTATAAATGAATTTGAGCATTAATTTCTGAAGATATTATGGTACAAGAAATTTTATGTAACAAGAACACAAGAACAGATACAAGGTATTTCAGGTACTAGTCATATATAATGCACATCCTTATTTTTCCTTCAAAAATTTGGGCAAAAAAGTGCACATTATACACAGCAAAATACAGTAGGCCTTAGTAACATTTTTAAGAAGATACGTTAGTTTGGACCTCCCTAAATAAGCTCTAGAACAGAATTCAGCTTCATAGTCACACTGTTGTGTATTGCCCTCAGGCTGCACAATGAACTCAGTGCTTTATCCTCTACTTGTCTTTCCCAATATTGATCAATGGTAACAGGATAGCATAGCCCAGGGAGAACAGAAAGTGAGATTGGAGATGAAGTCAAAATGAAAAAGGCTGAGGATGAAAACATGGAACAAACTGATAGCTGTAGGAGGGGAGGAAGGAGGGAGGAATGAGGGAAGAAAGGGGAAGGGACTAGCCAAAGAACATGAATGAGTAATGCATGGACATGGACAATGAAGAGAGGATTGACTGTGGGCTAAAGGGGTTGGCTGGGAGGGGGCAAAAGGGAACAAAATTTGGGACAACTGTAATAGATTAAATAAGAATAAAAAAAAAGGCTGATGAGGCGGAGGTAAATGGAGATATGTTGAATGATCCAGATATGCACTTCCCAAGGAGTTACACTTGTGAATTTTGGATCCACTGTGTCAGGCAACTGTAGTTACCATGTGCTACTAAAAGGAGCTTGTCTCCATCAAGGCAAGGAAACTAGAACCAGGTGATGCAGATAATTGGTAAACCAGAGACTGAAGGAACAGGCTAAAGAAGGAAAGATCAAATTTTGGCACCAACCTCAAGGGGAGTAAAGAGGCTGTCTGAGACAAGTCAACTCAGGACCAACCATTTTAAGTAGTTTTTGCTAGAGCAAGAATAATCTCAATGCAGCTACGTTCTTACCTGTGAGTATAATGGGATAATTAATTGAGATGCGTATGAATTAAAAGCTGTTAAGTCTAATGTGTTCCACAATCTTCTCATCAGCTCTGTGTGTCCTTTCTCAAAATCATGATAAACTAAGGTGCTTGTTGAATACAGATGGCTTAACATGTTACATATTCCAAATTTGGTATTTTCATTTAGAAAATTTTGCTGGAAAATAAATTTAAAAACAAACAAAACACAAAACTCACCAATGGTTCTCAACTCCTATGCATCAGATTCAAATGATGTCTTAATTAGAATTATCTTGTTCACAAAAGACCAAAATCCATTTCAAAGTAGCTTCGTGGAGAAGATACTTTATTGATTCAAATGACTGGAAGATGCAAGAATAAAACTGGCTTCAGTGATGTCTAGATACAGATTTCATTGTAATGTCATTAGTATATACTCTCTCTGTGTTCCTGACCTCGATTTGTTCATCTGCTTCATTTGCTGAATTCTCAGACAGGTTACCCTCTCTTGGTGGCAATTACTATCACCTGACCCTTGAGGCTTTATTTTTTCTACTTTAGCAATCCAGGAGAGAAGCCTTTGCTCTTTCTCAAGTATTTCAGCAAAATCAATGTAGTTGACTCTCCTTGATTTGTATTGCAACTCAAAGAGTGCTCCATGGAACAGCTGTATTAGCATCTTCTGACAGTGATTTAGAAATGCAGAACCAGGCTCCATCCAGACTATCTGAATCAGAATCTGCATGTTAAGAAGATCCCCAGGTGACTCAAATGCACATTAAATTTTGAGTAACATTGGTCTAGATAGTAGTTCTGACTGTGGTTCTAAAACCACCTGAGAGCTTATTTAAATTGGAGAGCTCTAAAACTTTCCTCATTCTGAGAGACTACAGTAATTGATTAAGTTTGGACTGCACCTCAGGAATAGATTTTAAAATCTCCCTGGATGACTCTGATGCTCAGCCACATTGATCTTGTCTAGCATATCGTCCAGTATGAAACACAAATACTAACACTGTCAAAACCTTATTCAGTCTTAAACTCCCCCAGTGATTACCTTATAAAAGGTATTGTTTGAAATTACTCCATCTCCGTATGATTATGAACTTGTAGGAAATAGCACCTTATTTATAATGGAGAAAATAAAATTTGAAGAGAAAAATAGATTAATCTGAGATTACTAAATTAATGGCAAAATGAGATTCAATAGATATATTAGTTTTTAAAAATTTTGTAAGGTTAATAGTATGGAGTATTGAGACTACTATTTTTTTAAAGAGTTTAGCTTATGTTATAAAATTTACCAAGCAATCAAACCCAACAAAATAAAAGTCCAAACCATTTTTTATGTTTATCATATTCAATATCCTTCAAGGAAACAGTCCTCAGTATTTTTCCAGTGTATGCCCTCTGAACCAAAGAAAACATGGTTCTTTGAGGGGAGAAAATATTCCTCTTTGTTTTCTTTAGTCATAATTGGTCAGGAGCGTACTTTCCTCAAAATTTTTGTTTGACAACATATCTGAAAAATTATCAGAAAATCATGGAAAATACAAAGACCTACATATCATGTGGTATTTTATCTAACATAGTGGGAATTCAATAAAATATATCCTTAGTAATTTTTAATTATCCACCAAAATGATAAAAATATCTGCTTGGTTATTTATCATAATTAAACATTTGTATCCTAATCACAATTGGCAAAATCTTACAAACAGAGATTCTATGTTCAAATGAATAAATAATTTGAATTTTTAACATTGAAATGAGGAAAGTATAAGTGGGCATTTTATATTGTTTGGTGCCTCTGAGATGAATATATAGAAAACAAGATGATAAAAGGCATTCTTTGAAATTCACAACCCTCATAACAATTTAATAAACTGGGTTATCATCAAAAAGAATCAGGATGGTTGCCTTGGTGACAGAGCTTATCCTTTTAACTTCTTCAGTCTGTCATTTTAAAATCTTGATTGATAATAATTTTCATTTATTAACAGTGTATCATATTGATAGAGAAAAAGTGTATGCTTTAAACTCTCCATACAAATCTTAAAATTACAAACTGCCTACTCACCAATAAACTTTGTTATGGTTGTAAGTAGATAAAAACTATTTATCATAAGCAAAATGCATGCAATATAATAAAATAACGCAAAAAGACTTCACTATGAAATGAGCTGATTTTGAAGAATCATTTAGCACAATCTCTTTCTGCTAATTTTAGTCCCCTTGATTGCTGTTGCTAGCGATCTTTTCATTTTCAGTGCCCGTGGCCTTTCTTACGAGTTACATATGAAAGCTGAGCTCCGAGAGTCTCAGGAAAACATGTTGGTCCCTGATTGCTGCTGGTCCCATGGGGACAGAAAGCTTAGATAGACACATTTGGATAGAATTAACTAGCCGGAAGATGCTGAAGGAGAACCAAGGCAATGAAACAAATCTTCACTTCTAATTTGGAGACATTTTAAAAATTTTGTCTACTGTAGCTATTTTCAACCTTATTCATCTCATGGCACATATAAACTAATTACCAAAATTCTGAGGCACACCAAAAAATACACTTTTTGCTAATGTGACAAAAAGTTACCTGTTATTTTGATTCAGTCACACTGGATGGTTATTGTTACGTTGACTGTTGTCTTTTTTTTTTTTTTTAATTTGACCATTTAAGGGAAAAGAGGTAAGTGCCCCTGACTAAACAATCAGGTATTGCATGCTTTAAAAATTCTTGTGACTCCCTGGTTGAAAATCCCTTGTCCACTGAGTGATGTATGTTCCCGTGGAATATGCAACACTCATTATAAGCCTAGAAAATTCCCCCTTACACCTAAAAGTTCCAATTCAGGCCACCAAGAGAATCTGGGACCTTAAAACAATATTTAAGCTTTACTGTTACCAAAATGGCTTATGATTATAACCAGTATCAGGTGCTGAGACTTATACATTTCTAGGAGCATTGGTTTCTGACCTAATCACAAAGCACACATATTTTGAATTAAATAGTGACTACTTTGAACTTCTTTGTCCCTGTGTCCAGAACTGGTTTATGTTCAAGAGAACTGTTTTTAAAGAGTGTCATGATGTTAAACACAATTTTATGATGTCACACATTGCTGTCATTTTACACAAAGTGGAAGCATTCATCTGTCTATGAAAATTATTAAATAACTGAAAGCTTGTATTAATATACATGAGAAATTTGATTTTTCTTAGGAGTTTGCTGAAAACCATAGGACAATAAATTTCTACTTTACAGGCTTAATTCTTTTAAATTTAATTTTATGTTCTTATACAAATGATTTTTAGCTGACAGTAGCAATTGAGAGTGACAAATGAGGCATCATCTGCTTCTGAGAAAAATATCCTTCTAAAGTCTAAATTGGTAGCATGCTGTTACTCAGTTGGACAGGCGTCTGAATGGTCATCATTCCCTGGGTGAAGTGTAAGGAGAGAGAGCTGGCACATTGTGTAGAGGCTTTACTGGATTCTTCAGACATCTGATAGCCACAGACAATGACACCAGTGATGGAATTCAATCCCCAAAGAAAATGCACTGTGGCAATAAAACATGTAGAGAGACATTTAATTTTTGAGGTTGAATCATCAGAAATGAATTTCTGTTTATTCTATGAGAAAAGAAATGTAGGGGTGTGTGTGTATGCCTTTACAAGGCTAGCTGTGCTTGCCTACACTTGCCTCTATAAAAATAATAATAGTCTTTAAGTGATCCGCAGTTAAAAAACTTAGTTGATGATATTCCTGCAAAAAAAGTGCTGTGTAAGCCATCATATTTCTGTTCATTCTGAGCTGTGGGGAGGTGTGTGTGTGTGTGTGTGTGTGTGTGTGTGTGTGTGTGTGTGTATGTCTGTTTTAATCTAACTTCCACTTGTAAAAAATTTGAGTGGATATGCCCAGAGCATTGGGGTTATCTTGGTTTGTGTTAGGCTGAAGTGTAGAATCAGGAAACTAATAAAAATGGGGCTTTATCTTTAAGATTGGTTTGAGTTACATAACTGGGCTGTGACCAATCATTTACCATAGAGGAAACAATAAATGCTCTGAAATATATTGTCACTTTTTTAGTCTAATTCTTTAGTTTTATTTATGTTTGTTTTTCCTTATGTAAAATTTATTTTGAAAGTGTAACCAGCATGCCAGCATTTCCCTTCCACTTTAGGCTGATCTTCCCTTCATGTATTTGGGAAATGGTGGAAGGAAGCCTTTTCCTGTTCGGTCTTCATGACCCCAATCTTTCTGAGACTCCTCTTATCTCCAGGATGGATCCCTGCTTATTTCAGCTCTGGTTACTGTCTAGAGCCCTTCCCCTTTGGATGCTGCTGCATATGCAAGAGGCAATGCTAAGGAGCTTCAAGGAAGCACTGGCTACTGGTTCTTTCCTCTGTTCTCTGATGTGCAAGCTTCTGTCTACCCTGCAAGGAAAACGGGCACGGAACAACACAGAATGCCCAGAGCCGTACTGCTGTCCACACAGTGGATTTCCCCAGAATAAGACAGGCCAGGGGGCTGTGACAGAATTATCCAGGCAGGGCGTTTTCAGCTCTGAGTTCTGCAGAAGATTCTAACTCAGATCTGATCCTCCTGTATGATTTCCATAATCTTTATTTTATTCTTCTCAGTGGTCAACAGATGTCTGTGTAATACAAACACACACATATACCCTACCTCTCAAGGTAAAATATCATTCTAAATAACCATTTTAAGGTGGTCTCATCTCATAATAAATGGACCATTTCACATAACATTTTAATTTACAATATTTCATCCCTTTTCTGTATTCAAATATATCGCTACATGGAGTAAGAAATCATCTCTTAATGTTGTCTTCCTCAGCATATCCAAAGACCACTCACTCTCAGTCTTTGACAGTATGCTGCTTTTTTCTGCCTAAATCACACAAGGGACCAATTTTCTCCACTGCCTTTGTTGGTCTGAATAGGAGAGAGGAGGCAGGATGGGTTTGGCAGGGGAAAATCCGAGTTCAGCTTTTCAGTTCACTTGTAAAAGATTTAACCCAGTGGATGATCTAAGGTATTAAAAAGATCATTTGCCTATGCATAAGGACTAGACCAGCACTGTCCAATAGTATTAAATGGTGAACCACATATGTAATTTAAAATTTTAAGTAGCCACTTTAAAAAGGTAAAAAAAATAACAATAAAAATTAATTTCAATGACATATTTAATCTAATCAGGATATCAGGGCTAAACTAGAAAAGCAGAACCAGTAGGAAATTATACCAATGTATTTATATATTAAGACATTTATTGCAAGGTACTAGCTTATGTGATTGTGGGGACTGGCCAAGTGTCAGGAAAGGAAATCACAGGGAAACTGAGCCCATGAACAAGGACCAAAACTGAAGGCCACAAAGAGAATTTCTTCCCTTTCCTTGGGAATTCGCAGGCCCATTTTCAAGGCCTTTCAATGGAATCCAACAACCCTATCCAGATAATCCAGAATCATTTTCTTATTTAACATCAATGGGTTAGGCAAGGGTGTCCAACACGCAGCACCTGGGGGCATGCAGCTCAGGATGGCTATTAATGCAGCCCAACACAAAATCATAGATTTACTTAAAATATTATGAATTTTTTTGGTGATTATTTGTTGCAATGTATTTAATGTGTGGCCCAAGACAACTCTTCTTCTTCCAATATGGCCCAGAGACATGAAACTTTCAGATACCCGTGGTAGGGATTCTGATTACTTCTTCAAAACACCTTCACAGCAACTCCTAGGTTAGTATTTATTTGAATGACTTGGGGTAGCAATTTAGTCAAGTTGACAGATAAGTAAAACCATCACCTCAATATATCACAAATAATATCACTGCAACATGTAACTAATATAAAATCATTAAGGAGATATTTGACATTTTTCTTTATACTAAGACTTCATAATTCAGTGTATACTTATACTTTTATCACATCTCAATTTGGACTCACCATGTATCACCTGCTCTATATGCACTTGTGTCTAGCAGTCCTGCTTTGGAGATTGTAAGTCTAAACAGTGACAAGCAATAACTGGCCTGATTATCTTGCATTCTTGGAGCAGTTCTAAAAATACGAGTTCTGTGTGGGAGTGCCTGCATATGTGTAATGAGGTTTGTTGTGAGCCTTGCTGCCTATAGTCTGTAAGATGCAACTTTTATTATGCCTTTGCAACCTGAATACATTCCTTAAAATGCTGATCAAAAGTCCCCACACATGAAGCTCTGTATGATAGTTTATAGTGCAACATTATTTTTGTTTTGTAATTATAGAAATATTATAGAACCCCAAAGCATAGGGAAAGCAAAAGAACTATCTAATCTGAGCTACCTGAACACATTCTTGGGGATCATATTGCCCTACCAGGGCACTTGGCAATGTCTAAAGACATTTTTCATAGTCATGGCTGGAAATGAGACTATGGGCATCTAACAGGTAGAAACAAGGGATGGTGCTAAGAACCAGCGCATAATGCACAGAATAGACCCAGTGCACACCAAATAATGATTCACACAACCCATGAAGTCAGTGATGTTAAGAAGAGAAACCCTGCTTTGAAGTAAAATTTGGAGAAGAATAAGGAAGAGATAAAAATATACAGTGAGATCCAGGAAGATGGAAGTTTCCTGTTCCCTGTGGAGTTTCCTGTGTCCTTGCACCTTGGTGAATTTTTTTTTCAGAGATGTGATTGAATATCTTACCTTTTTGTATCTCCATTGCCATACTCAAAGTCAGAAATGGAATAAAGGTAGAGCAGTGGCCTTGCATGTAGTATGGTAATGAATTAATGGGAAAAATGAGGGAGGGAAATCTTTACAGTGGTGATTACCTCCTTAACAAGTGCATAAAGTTAGTCATTGTCTTTTCTGAAGATATTCAGTATTTCCTTCTGGTTAGTCTTGATTTTAAACTTAGAGAAAAATTACAAAATTACAAAATCAAATTTATAAATGGAGAATTTTAAATATATAAAGTAATCAGCACCAAGCCAGATAATCTGTGGAATAAAGTTGTAATAAATAAATAAATGAGTAAACCTCATTAGCATTTTTCTAAAAAAAAAAACATGGTATTTAAGACTAAGTAACTTCTCAGAGGAAGTAATCATATTTGTAAACTCTAATCTCAAATTTGCTTCTATCCAAATTAACTGCAAATTCTAAATTAATGTCATTTTCCAAACCTTGCTATGTATGTGTAATGAAGCCAGCAGCAAATTAAATATATTTCTTAAAACCTGATATTTAGAAAAATGTAATAACTAACTTTTTTTCTGAAATGGCTCATATCTGCTTGCAACAAGTATTGGCTAAATGCAATACCAAATTCTGATTTTAAATACGAGGTCTGTCCAGAAAAAGTCTAACCATTGTTAGTATAAGAACAGTCTGCACGACATTGATGTTACCTGGCAGCCAAGGAGAGGGGACTGGAATGCGCATGTGTGAACAATGATGATTTCTCTGAACTATTCAATGGGGACAGTAGTTGCAAATGAGTGAGCATGTATACTATGTGGCTGTTGCATTCAAAATGACTGACCAAGTAGAGCAATGAATTTGCATCAAATTTTGTGTTAAGCTTGAACATGCCTCTGTGGAAAATATTCGGGTGATTGAGAAGGCTGCAGCTATGGGAAACTCGTGATTTGCAGCTTCATGACAATGCTCCCACCCACGCATCACATCTTGTGCAGAGTTTTTTGGTGAAACATCACATCACCCAGTTGACTCAGCCCCTCTACAGCCCAGATTTGGCAACCTGCAACTTCTGGCTTTTCCCAAAACTAAAATCACCTTTGGAAGGAAAAAAATTTCAGACTGTCAATGAGATTCAAAAAATACAGTGGGCAGCTAATGGTGATTAGAATAACTGTGTGAGGTCCCAAGTTGCCCACTTTGAAAGGGACTGAGGCATCATTGTCCTATGTACAATGTTTCTTGTATCTTGTGTCTTCTTCAATAAATGTCTATTTTCCATATTACATAGCTGGATACCTTCTGGACAGACCTCATATAGCTCAGAGTCACTTCTTCTGAGATATACTTCTTATGAGGTAGTTACAGTTCATTTCTCAAATTTTTAATGTAATATGTAAAAACTAAATCATCCAGATCTGAATGACATTCTTTTAAGAATTTTTAATTTGTATTGAAAATAACATGTAAAACATAATTATAGTTTGTGTAATCAATTTTCACACTGAAAGCAGTGACAACATATTTCCATTGATGTAAGTTTTTAAGCTTTTTCAAATAACTCTAATTTGAGGTAACTAAAATTTTTTCTTTATTTCAATAAATGAGTAATTTATATAGCAATATGCTAACAAACCTTTTCCTTTAAAACACCCATAAGCTTGTTAGATATAATTCAAACTTCATGGTGAAGTTATAAAGTTTGAGTCATAGTTATGGGTTATATTTTGTACATTTTCAAAAGGAGTTTTTAATTTATATAAATTCTATTTTCTTCTAGAAATGCGCAAAGAAAAAAGTGAAAAGGAGGAGAAGCCTGAAAGGAAAATACAAACAAAAGGTAAATGTTTAATTTTGTGTTTATTCTTATGTTTATTTAGGATAGATATGTATTTATTTATGCATATATATGCATTTATATGAAAAAGTTTTCATATTTAATATCCTTTGTTTTAACTTTTGATAGTGTTTAAATAAATACATTTATTTCTCATTTAACTTCAGGTATAAATATATAAATGACTTTTCATGATTGGAATCAAAGTAACTTCAAAATCTTTAAGTTACTTGCAACTGATTTTTACTAATTTTTACTAATGTGGTACCACAAACAGATTTTTTGACTTAATAGCAAATATTTTTTAAAAAATAAGATAAATAATAAATCAGAGTTCAATTTATCTTAACCTTGAATTTTTTATGCCATGCATCACCTTCAAAACGTTGGTATAGAAACGCAGTCACTATATTACATCACTGCATACAGCCATGGCCCTGCAACTTCCTTACACAGCCTTCGGTGTAGATGGAAGGAGACGACGTGATGATTAATGTTCCTGTCAAGTGAACTGAATTCAGTAACTGCAGTGTTGCATGACCAACACTGTCTTGCTCATCTTGCAAGCATCTTATTTGGGGGGACTGGGGGTTGGCCTGTATAGTCATAAAACTTTAAAGAAACTTATAGAAAGTAAAAAACATTCAAAACCTATCGCTAAATATGCTCAGGTTTCTCCAGTGGTCCATTTCACATGATTTTGTGTGAAACTGACCATTTGTGGGGGGGTGGGGAGAGTTGGCAGGGGTTATACTGGCCCTGGCAAAAATAAAAATCCCATAATTACTATTATTGTGTGATACAGACAGAAGGTGAAAGAAGTTTCCTGGGATAAAAATTGAATGTTGTTTAATATTTGTTATGTGAAAACTGGCTAATGCAAAATTACCTTCAGGAAATATCAAAATTTGCAAAATTAGAAAAGTCTTCAATAATGGAAGTAATAATTAACCTAAAATTATACCACAAAGATCCACTATGTGAATCTACATGTAAAATGTCATTTGAAAAAGTACTTAATGTACTTTGTATTGTGAAGACCTGAAATCATTCTGTGGACATCATATCTTTAATTCTAATGTTTGAATCCATTTCGGATTGGTCAGCTAATTCTTATACAGTCAGGGACACTGAAGCTTACTCAACTGAAACCTATTTATATTTGTACTTAGGAAACTAATGTCTTCTTACTTTTCCCTTTCCTTTTCTGGTTCTTAATTCCTTTGGTCAGGGAAATTGGGCACAGCTTTTAGGTACAGGTTGACTAGCCATGACTGAACTGGCTATGTGTTTCTATCTATCTGCCAAAGGTTAAACAGAAACTCGACCGGTTCCCCACAAACGGGGTCTCTGCTGTTTTATTCTGTAGAATGTACTGTTAATTTAATAGCAGTGCTGCTGGAGTGGATGTGGTGATGCAGATGGCACCATTTTCATTTTGGACGTGGCTCTATTAGAATTCTGCTGTTAAAGACTTCAAGCAGTGGGCTGTAGAGCAGGTTTATTAAACTAGTGAGTCTTGCATAATTAAAACTGTGAATTTGGCTGAGGTTTAAAATAACTTTCTCAAAAGCTTGGCTAGAGATTAGTACCTCAATATACATCCTGGAACTTCAGCTGTTCAACAGTGAAACAGGCTTAAGGGATAGTTTCTTTTTTCCACAATTTTTCTAAGTGAATATGAACAAAAGATTTTATTTTACCACTTAGTTTCCTCATCCAGGTAGAATAATGTCTGCCTTTATTTCCAAGCTGTTCAGTGAAAAAAAGTAAATGAGGTTTTATAACTGTTCATATATGTAGATAAATATATGTTTATATATGCCACATTCCACATCAGTTATGATTAGATGTGATTGATAATTAGAAATTTAAATTGTTATCGAAGAATTTTGAACCCTTAAAAAATGAGACACAGTATATCCAAGAAAATAGTAGTCTGCAATGGTTATAAAAGAACAGCAAATATCTGAGTTTAAAAAGATCCATTATGCTGAAGCTGGTGCATTTTAGGGGGATATAAAAATTTTGGAGATGATAGAAGCTACGTCACATCCTATTGTCTCTATTATTTTTCTTCCTCCTTAAAAGGATTTACGTTGTATTCTAAAAGGTTTTAAGAATATGAAGCTATTGGGAAGGCCATGGAAGTCTACACCCAGGTGCTTTACTCAGCTACTAGAACACAGAAAGCAAAAGAAGTCAAATACCAGAGAACATACATTTTCAAAATAATTTCATATGCATACGTTAACTATTCATGTTTAAAGTGTCAAAGAATTATTGTTCTAATTCTGATCCTTATTCATATACAATTAGGTGAAAATTACGTACTCTTTATAGTCATCCACATTATCTAAGTGATTTTTTGAGACATCCCATTTTTTTAATTGTTGTTCTTGTACAGTTTTCTGTCTTTTACTCCCATCCCAGTCCACCGCCCCAGCCCTCCCCAGCTCCCTCCCATTTCCACCCCCCTTGCTTTTGTCCATGTATCTTTTATACTTGTTGCTCTAAACCCTTCCCCTTTTCCCTTGAAATTCCTACCCCTCTCCTCTCTTGTTCTCAATTTCAGTGTCTTTGGTTATATTATGCTTGTTTGTTTGTTCTGTTCATTAGGATCCTGTTAAAGGTGAGATCATATGGTATTTGTCTTTCACCTCCTGGCTTATTTCGCTTAGTATAATGCTCTCCAGTTCCATCCATGCTGTCGTGAAGGGTAGGAGCTTCTTCCTTCTTTCTGCTGCATAGAATTCCATTGTGTAAATGTACCATAGTTGTTTGATCCATTCATTTACTAATGGGCACCTAGGGTGCTTCCAACTCTTGGCTATTGTAAATTGTGCTGCTATGAACATTGGGGTGCATAGGTTCTTTTGGATTGGTGTTTCAGGATTCCTAGGATATAATCCTAGCAGTGGAATTGCTGGGTCAAAAGGTAGGTCCATTTTTCGTTTTCTTAGAAAATTCCATACTGCTTTCCATAGTGGTTGTACCAGTCTGCAATCACAGAAAACTACACAACACTGAAGAAAGAAATCAAGGAAGACACAAACAAATGAAAACATATACCGTGTTCATGGATTGGAAGAATTAACATCATCAAAATGTCCATACTATCTAAAGCAATTTACAAATTCAATGCAATACCTATTAGAGAACCAATGGCATATTTCACAGACATAGAACAAACACTTCAAAAATTTATATGGAATCATAAACAACCTTGAATAGCTGCAGCAATTTTGAGAAAGAAGAGCAAAGTAGGGGGATCATAATACCTGACACCAAACTATATTACAAGGCCACTGTAATCAAAACAGCCTGGTACTGGCACAAAAACAGGCACATGGACCAGTGGAATAGAACAGAGAGTCCAGAAATAAACCCAATTCTCTACAGTCAATTAATATTTGACAAAGGAGGCAACAACATAAAATGGAGTTAAAGTAGCCTCTTCAACAAGTGGTGTTGGGAGAACTGGACAGCTACGTGCAAAAAAACTGAAACTTGAACACCAACTTACACCATACACAAAAATAACTCCATGTGGATAAAAGATTTAAATATAAGCCGTGACATCATTAAAGTCCTAGAGGAGAACATAGGCAGGAAAATCTCAGATATTTCATGCAGCAACATTTTTACTGATATGTCCCCTAAAGCAAGGGACATAAAGGAAAGAATAAACAAATGGGATCTCATCAAAATCTAAGTGATTTTAATTAATGAGGACAAGGTAACTTTCATTCCTATTTTGTCCATCTATTTATTTTGTTTGATATTTTACATTAGGGAAAAAAGGGAACACTTTCAGGAAGCTAAAGAGTAAGTCCTTTGATTCATACCCCAGCAGTGAGTACTTATTTTGGTTTTAAGGTACAAGCTCTGACATATTAGTTTATGTTTATTTTTTAATTAACCTTGTTTTTCTTCCACATAAAAGAGGTAGTAACGTATTTTGTGATCAGAATAGTGTATGTATTTTTGACCCTGTGTTGGTATAGAAATACAGTGAAAAATATATTTGCTTAGATGAAATTTACAACCATAATTTAACTTTTCCTAGATTACCAAGGTGCCATTCACCAAACTGTTGCTAATACCTATGGCCCCTGGCATTTACTCCAATTATTCTATGTTTCTTTATCTCTGAACAAAGAGATTCAGACTCAATGATCTTTCAGGTTCTTACCAGCCCTGAATGTATGTTAATATTAAATTAAAATTATTCTAACATCTAGCAAAGTATCCAACACATGAATCACACTCAGTAAATGTTGAAATAATGAATTAATTAATAAAGTATCCATTTTCCCTATTTGGTTAATCTGTACTTGATTCCTATGAATAATTTTCCTTTGAGATTTCTATTTTTAAATACATATATACTTATTCAGCTTTAATTGCACCACTCTAATGTAAAATTTATTTGGTTAGCAGTAATTGACATATTTGATAGTGAGCTCCATATTAAAACAAAAACAATCTGTAAGATGTAGTTAGGAAACACCCACAATAAAATTTATATTATAATAATACAGGTTAAAGTAATATGGATTGATTTGGACAATTATGAAAATAAAAAAGAAAGAAAAATAACTGCAACCTAATTACACAGAAATAAATGATAACATTATTTTCCTCCAGTTTTTCCTCCATTTAGTTGTTTTTTTAATTGCATATTGCTTTGTTTCTTTGCAATTGCAAATTTTCTGGTTATTTCCAGATAATATTTAAGCTTCTGTATAACTACTAAGGATTTCAATTTACTCATAGAACAGAGCAAACTTGAAAAGATTGGAACCTGGTGGTAAACATGTAAGTAGATGAGAGAACTTTGTCCGTGATGTCTCCTAGACAAAAGGAGGGCCCTTTAGGCATTCAAAACAGTATGTTTCTGCTGTATTCACCTGGATTGGCAGGTGTTCAGTTGCAGAACTGACTGCAGGATACATGTACGTGATCTGTCTGGAGAAAGTCCAGCCATTGTTTATACAATGAGAACGGTTTGCATGACATGGATGTAACCTGGCAGCCAAGGAGAGGGGACTGGAATGTGCCTGACTGAACAATAAAAACTTCATTGTACTAGTCAGTGGGGGCAGTACACACTGCTGAGTGAGCATGTGCACTGTGTGGCCATCACATTAAAAAATGACTGAGTGAGTAGGGCAACAATACTCATCAGATTTTACTGTAGACTTGAATATTCCTTCTTGGAAATTATTCGGATGATTCAGAAGGCTTTTGGGCACAATGCAATGCATGCAGCCCAAACAAAAGTGTGGCACAAATGCTTAAAAGATGGTTGAGAATATGTTGAAAGTGACCCACATTCTGGAAGGAGGCCTGCAACAAGCAGAACACCTGAGAATGTTGAATGCATATGGGCTACAATCAACAAAAATCAGTGACTGACAGTGTGAGAACTAGAGGCTGATCTAGGGATACCAAGAACTACTGTGTACAAGATTTTGGCACAGGATCTTGGCATGAAATGTGTCATGGCAAAATTCATTCAGTGGCTTCTGCTACCAGAGTAGAAGGAACACCATGCTGCAGTTGCTAATGACATGATTCAAACCTCTACCAATGAACCATATTTCCTCAAGAATGTCATAACTAGAGATGAATTGTGGGTCTATGACTATGATCTAGAAATGAAGGTCCAGTCATCCCAAAGGAAGTCTCCTGGTTCTCCACACCTGAAGAAGTTGCAGCCAAGTCTTGGGAAGAGCAACACCATGTAAACCACATTTTTTTTTTATTGGGAAGGTGTTGTCCATCATGAGTAGGCCCCTCCAAGCCCAATAATTAATAAGGAGTACTACCTCAGTGTTCTTCATTTGTTGAGAGACGCAACAGGATGAAAATGTCCGCAGCTATGGGCAACTGGTGATTGGCAGCCTTGTCAAAACAACGTGCCCGCTCATGTGGAATTTTTCCGCAAAACATCTAATCACCCAGCTGACTCCTCCCCTACAACCCATTTGGTGCCCTGCAACTTCTGGCTTTTCCCAAAACTAAAATCATCTTTGAAAACGAGGAGATTTTGGACCATCGATAAGATTCAGGAAAATATGGTGGGCAGCTGATGGTGATTCCAACAAATCACCAGTGGGTGTTTAGAACAGTGAAGTGTTCAGAACAGTGAAGAGACACTGCGAGAACTGTGTGAGGTCCCAAGGTGCCTACTTTGAAGGGGACTGAGGCATCATTGTCCTGTGTACAATGTTTCTTGTATCTTCTTCAGTGAATGTCTCTATATTTAATAGTACATGTATGGATACTTTCTGGACAGGATATGTGTGTGTGTGTGTGTGTGTGTGTGTGTGTGTTTATTTTTCTATTAGAGTTTACATTTAATATTATTCTGTATTAGTTTCTGATGTATCGCACAGTGATTAGGAAACCGTGTACTTTATGGAGTGGTCCCATCTTTAAAAAAGGATAATTTATAACAATAATGCTGATGGACTGGCTTAGGATCACTTCTGGGAAACCATTACAGAGCAGGAATCATAAATTGGCAAAGGATTTTGCTGAAGATTGAGGCTCAAAAGCCGAAAAGGACAGGACATTAAAATGTATCTAAATATCTTGGAGCTCTCTATAAAAACACTTTCAAAGCTAGCAAATTAATTTAATCAGTTTGTATTGTATAAACTTTTATTTTACAAAATATATTTTCTTTTCCTCTCCGGCAGCAGTGAAAGATAAACCTGGAAAATGAGACCGGAAGGCTGTCCACAGAGCTGTGCCTCACCTCCACAGTGACTGTTCACTGATGAGGAAGGAACTGTGGTTCTGACTGGCTGTGTAGCCCCAGGAGAAGAGGGAATTACCCATATGATTAAAACAGATTTGAAAGTAAAACTTATATTTTGGAATTTAAAATTATGTTTTGTAATTTAAAGCATATGTATCAGATAAGTTTTATAAATGTGGGTAATTTGCCTAATCTCCACTTTAATAATATATAACTAAATGTCATTTTATTATGAACAAAGATGTGTATATGCTATTGTAGGGTAGATGATAGGTAACATGCTTGAAGAATCCAATCAACATACTTTGGCCCTTAGAATGAGTTTGTAATTCTGAGATATACAAAGAAACCTAGTTTTGGGGAAAGAATACTAGTTTAATAATCTGATAACTATATTTCTATGCTGCTCTTAGAACCCTGTGTTCCCTCCCCCACCTCCCACCTAAGGACAAGTAGTTCAGGCTCATTGACCTTTTTAGCTTCCAACCAGCTTTAAAGTGGCGTGCTTATATCAAATTAAAAATGATAAATTCTTCCTGTAGCAGGCATGAATAATAAAATCTTTAAAATTGTCTGTACTGAAGAATGCTTTTCCATTGAGTTCATTATTATCGTTTAAAGTATGTAGATATTTTGCCTGAACTCAGAATGGAAATTATACAAATCAATTACAAAAAAAGTGAAACATGCAAAGACATATGCACTAACCAAGAACACATCTGACATTTTTGTTTAGTGGTGGCTAAAGCAGAATTTTTTTAAGGGGTTAAAATTAGTATGTGTTTTGCTCTTTCATTAGAAATGGTGAATTTAAGCATGGATGTATATGAATTTTGTGAAGCTGTTTGAAATTTTGACATACTTAAACTGCTTCACTGCTAATACCTTCCACAACAAAAACACTAGAAAGCCAAGAAACAGTAAAGTTAATTAAAAGAAAAATCAGCAAAATGTATTATAGCTAACCATGTTCCCCAAAGTCTTTTATAATAGGGAGGTGTAATGGTTACTTGCTTTTCCACCTGGTTTCTTTCGATTTGAGCACTCAAGACTCATCCTGAAGAGTAGCTCTGAGAATTCCAGAGTTTTGGTTAATTAAACTTATGTGCTAACCATTCATTGAAGAACACAGTAGTTTATACAAAATAGTACTTTAACATTTTTTGACACTAAAACTTTTGATCTTTGAACTAAGAGCAGAGAGATTAGCAAAGATCTCTAAGAATCTGGCCCTGACTTCCTTCTGCTTAGCTGCTAGGAAGGCTTTGCTGGATAAGAACCTCAAGGTCAGGAGCACTGTGAGCTCTGATACACTTCAGAGAAGGACACAGAGTCTGACTGGCAGGTTGCCAGAGCCAAGCGCTGCGAAAACACAAAGCACAGCTTGCAAAGTGCTGGAGAGGGACCATATGGGGAGGTTTGAGAGACACACTTCAGAGTTGAGTTGAGCTGAATGTTCTGGTCAGGGAAAGGTCAGAGTCTGGGCAAGTGCAGGAACAGCAGGGCCATGCCAACTCAGATGCCAAACATCAGGGCCATTCCAACTGGTGGATTCCATTTGTTTTTAATTATCAGCCTACCAAAGGGACTTTTGTTTCTTGTAAATAAGGATGACAAACAAATTAAGCTCCAGCAGGTGCAACAAGCTTATTTTATCCTGAGCTAAAACTGTCCTAGCTAAGAAGGAACCTGCCAAACAGATCTTGTAACAATAAAAGGTACTCTATTCTTCTTCTGTACTAAAACTTCAAGCTGTGGATTATAAATAAAGAGATGCACAAGAAAATGCCATTGATGTAGCAAATGATTTCTATTTTAGAATGTTTGTTAAGGCAGTGACTGATGACTGCATTGTTTTGGTGAAAGGAATTTTAAAGCTTGGTATTTGAGGCCAGTATTGCCAAAGTTTGAAGTTTCTGTCCAAGAAGATTTAGCGGCCGCCTGCCATTTTGAACAGCTCCCCTGGAGCACATGGGTACAGCTGCTGCAGGAAACAGTATTAGGGTGACATTTCTGAGGGGGGTAATGAAATGCCAGCAGTCAGGACAGGGTCTGTCAATCAAAAGTTAGCCTGTGAGGAGCCAGGTTTTCCCACAGGGTAATAGGGGTCATTAATATGCCACTTTGAGTCCAAATTCAGCTCCCTTGCTCACCTGATTTCGTATTAATGCTCCCATTTACACCCATGCACATGTCAACCGGAAAATCCTTTGGTGCTGGGGGCAGCCAGCTGTCCGTGGCGGGTGAGGTCTGGCCCTTCACAGTGGCAGCAGCCCAGAGCAGGTGTCCTCCTGGGGATCTTGCCCGTCAGGGTTCCAAAAGCATAGCTAATCTCACACAAAAGTGGTTTCCCCTTGAGAACCTTTAAAAGAGGCTTTGTGTTTGCCAAGATTTTATTTTGGTTTTAAGCTTAATTAATAATAACCAAAGAAACCAAAATAAGTTATTTGTGGTTATGTGTGAATACTGATGTCTTCTCCTTATTTTGTCAGATATTTGTACTCAATTTAGTAACTCAGAAACACCTAAAAAATCATTGGATGTGGAAAATAATGTTTTGTGATTTATTTTTCTTCTGTTTCTCATTGGGTTTGTATTACTTAAGGAATTTTTAACACATAAAAAATTTAAGTGAATTGAAACAAACAAGTGCTTGTTATGATATATACTTCATCATTAATGGATAGAATGGCCCTAGAAAAGAAAATTAACTCTTCTTGTAATATTTTAGAATTTCAGTTATGCAAAAACACCTACTAGGAGTCCACTATGTGACAGACACCATATGATCAGCCACAGATGCAAAAATAAAATAATACACTGTAGTCCTTAAAGAGATTTCACTTACTGGGTATCAGATACATGAACAATTGCAGTGTTATTATATAATAGCTAAAATAGAGTTATTCCCATGGTATAGTTGCTCTATGACATAAGCAGAGATCAAAGAACATTTCATTGAGGTGAAGGCATTTGAGCCA
The DNA here is from genome assembly GCA_004027475.1 of Anoura caudifer. Lineage (NCBI taxonomy): Eukaryota > Metazoa > Chordata > Mammalia > Chiroptera > Phyllostomidae > Anoura > Anoura caudifer. Next base: position 60,427 of record PVKU01004980.1, read on the forward strand.
GAATGGAACGGGTGCATGAAAGGGAGGAAGTGTGGATGTGGGAATTCCACATGAAAGGCCAGCAGGCACGGAGGCTTGACATCGATGGGGCCCATGGTTTGTTTGTGGAACTCTAAGAGCTTGTTGTACGTGGAATGTAAAGTTCAATGGCAAATTCCTGGTTCGTAAGATTGAGTTAATTAGCGAATGTCTGATCAACTAGAGCAGTAAGATATTTGTGTATTTGATATAGCACCTACTATATGACAGATTCCATGCTAAGCAATGAAGGAGATACTCTTTTAACTGGTCAATGATATAAACAGATTTTGATGTTATTAATGTCACTCTAAGAGAGAAAAATCTAAATCTAAAAGTCAAGAGACTAGTCAGGATATTATTTTAATAATATGGGTAATAATAATATACCTAATAAGTACATCCTACTTCAACTTTTGAAATTGTCTCTTCTTTTTCTCCCTCCCACTCCTTTACTAGGTTAATTTCTTCTCATCTTTCGTATCTGTAAATATCAGTTCTACCAAAGGGCCCCTCCACACACACATGCTTGATTAGGTCTCATTGTGCACACTGACATGCCACTGGGAGTATTTTCTGCATAGTAATTATTCTAAATGCAATTATCTATCTTTGTGGTTGTTTGTTTAGCATCCACCATCCATTAGCTTGGTGACATTTTGATGACAGGAATGGAGTTTGCCTTGTCTAGCAGGATCTTTAGCACTTGGCAGTTGCTCTTTCTATATTTCTGTGTAAAGAAATGATAGGCAGAAAATGTGATATTGGATAAAAGAAGATGGGGAAGAGAAGTATGAAACAGGTATGAAAGAGTTTGATACAGGAAAAGAGATGGAAAATAAAAGAGAAATCCCAGAGCAGTCACATTTTTCTAGCTTAGATGATTGGAGGTACCAACGATAAGATTTATGACTAAATTGTGGGGTAAAACTATGACTTAAATTGAAACCCTGCTATATCAATTAATTGGATCACAGTTCATATTAAATTAAATTCTGTTTTCTTTAAGGAGTTGGGTGTCATCCTACTCTCATCTCACTATATTTTCCAAAACTTTTATTGTGAATTGTTTCTTTAGATGATTAACACATCCTATTTAGGTTGATTATACTTTGCTTCAGCTTCAGAAGATTATCTCCTATATAATTTTGTTCTCTTATTTTTGACATTTCTCCAGAGTTGAGCTAGGCTCCTTTTCCATTTAATTAAGTTGAAGTTAAAGATTTGGAAAAGCTGAAGGATATTCTTATCTTCGCAATCAGATCTGGTTTTGGTATAAGTTTGTGCTGGGTGTGAAATAAAAATAGAAAAATGCTATAATTATCTTATCGTTTAAACCTCTAACTATGGAACATCTTGTCAGTTAACGAAAGATTTTCAAAGGCAGAAAATAAGTTTTTGACATCAAAGATAATCTGATCATTTATTCTGGTTACTTAAAAAGTACTGTGTGTTTCTTTCCAGTTACACACAGAGAAAAAGACAAAGTAAAAGGAAAAGACAAAGAAAAACCTGAAAAGAAAGGTATGGATTTTATTAGTGTTGTTTTTAGACATTGGTCTCTTCCTGTTTGGCCTCTGCTTCTTTACATCTGATTTTAGATGCTCATAAAGTTAAGTTTTTAATTATATTGTTATAATTTCCTTAGAATCGAATCTGAAGAGAATAATTTCTGGATTAAAGAAAATAAAATACTTAAGACTCTTGAACTCTGTTACCAATTTACTGTACAGAAAAGTTGTATAATTTTTCCTCTGGCAGTTTTGAGACTCCCTTAGCCAATAATGAGGATGTCATTTGAGAAACTATTTGCCAATTTGATACATAAGAAAGCATACTTTATTATTTAACTTGCATCCTTTGATTACCTATTAGATTAGATGTTTAAAAAACTTTTTTTCATTTTTATTTATTTCTTTAGAATACACAGTACAGATTCACAAAGATACATTGTTTATTACATAAAGATACTTTGTGAAAAGCTTCCTACCTTGTTCCCACCTTTCAGGTTCCAATTCTATCCGTCCTACAAACACACACACAATAAACCACTTTTACACATTTTATGTGTATCTTTCATAGCTTCCCTATAAATTTATGAGATAACACAGTATATTGTGTATTCCCCCCTTTTTTACACTAAACCTAGTATGTCCTCTAATCTGGTTTTTAAAATTTATCATTATGTCCTAGAAAACTTTCAATATCAGTACATATTTTTTTCTCATTCTCTTTAAAAAAACTGCATTTAAACATTTTTTCACTTTATTTTTAACTGCTTGTTATCTGAAGATTTAAGGAGTTAAGCATGAGTTTTAACAATTTATATTTCTTCTATAACGATTAACACTCATTGCCTATTCCTCCTGATGATATGTGTACATGTCATTTGGGTATATATCTCTGGTCTGTTACTTTTTCCAATATTTTTCTCAGTTTTGTGGTTAATGTAAAGGTTTCTGACTGTGTAAATAGACATGTATGAGTGTGTGTGTTGAAAGTCTTGAATTTTTGTGTGGCTAGATAGGTTAATGTTTTCTTTAGGGTTTTCTCTGTTTTTAAATCTTTATCCAAAGATTAAATCAATAGCTATTAGATTTTTCATTAAGCTTTAAAAATTATTTTTATATTTCACATTTTACTTTAATTCATCAGTAATCCATTTCAATGTATCACATGAAGTAAAATTCTCATTTACTTGTTTGCTTTTGTTTTAAAGTACATTATGTTTATATATTTGGGCTAGATTTCAGTTGATTTGTGTATCCACAATATGTATAACCTGCTAAATTATCTTGTTTTGTGGAACATTCCATTTAGCTAGAATGTTTTACGATATTTATGAATCAGATCAGTTGAAACATGCTTCAATCTTTATACTCACAGTTGAAAATTTGAATTAAAAGGTTAATTTATTAATGTTTACTTACTAATAATATCCACATATTTCAATATACCATCTTTTCTTTTCTAGAAATAGGTGCCCATTTCCTATCTGCTATTGAGTTATACAGAGTTATTAGAATCAGATTCTGTGTACTCTGACCAAATGAAATACTGTGATATTTCTTATGATCTTTTTCAGCCTGCACAGTGGCTAAATTTTTTTGTTAAAAAAATATTTGTTGCCCTTTAATTATGAGTGTCGCAAGAAAGTTGTCTAAATTGAAAATCAGAAACAAAATGCTCCGTGGTAAATGCCTTTTTATGTACTGTATACTAACTAAAGGAGTTTGTTTTTATGATATTAATTACTATGTTGTAGCCCTGTCAACTTGTGTCAATTGTGCCCTGCTTAGCCTGGCGTAATGCTCCTTCAGCTATTGTCTGAGTCATTACCCATAACTCCAAATGGTATTGGAGATTTCTGTGGTGCAAACCAAGAGGTGGAGAAGCTGAAACCCTGGAGGGAGAGGCAAATGCTATCTCAGTAGCTCTGAAGCTGCCAGGATCACTTAGTGTTCAGATGGACGCTGTGCTGTAAGCTTTCTATGAGATTTGCATTATCTCTGCAAGATTCAGGGAAAACCATTCATAGACGATTAGTTTTTACTACAGCATATGCACTATCTCATTTGATTTAATCAAATTTATTGATGGGATATTAGTTAATGAGATTATATAAGTTTCAAGTATTCAGTACTATAATACACCATCTGTATATTGCATTGTGTGCTTACCACCCAAAGTTTAGGTTCCTTCCATCATCATATATTTATTTATCACCTTCACCTTCTTGTACCTCCAGCCCCCCTTCCCTTCTGTAGGCACATACTGTTGTCTGCATCAGTTAGGATTTTTTGCTTTGTTTGTTTGTTTGTCTGCTGCTTTCTCTTTTCTAACCCACAAATGAGCGAAATTATATGGTTTTTGTTCTTTTCCATCTAACTTATTTTACTTAATATTCTATTCTCAAGATCTATCCATGTTGTCACAAATGGCAGTATTTCATCTTGTTTTATGGCTGAATAATATTCCATAGTATACGTACATAACATATCTTCTTTATACAATCATCTATTAAAGGATACTTGTGGTTGGCCACCATAGGTAATGATACAATTAACACAGGGATACATATATCTTTATGAAGAAATGTTTTCAAATTTTTTGAGGAGATAGTCAGAAGAGGGATTTCTGGGTCATATGGTAGCTCTATTCTTAAGTTTTTGAGGAACCTCCATACTGTTTTCCATAGTGGCTGTACCAGTTTACATTCCCACCAGCAGCCTGAGGGTTCCTTTTCCCCATATCCTCTCCCAAACCTGATATTTCTTGTCGTTAATATCTATCTAACTGAGATGGTATGTCATTGTGGGTTTGATTTGCATTTCCCTCAAACCTGGTGAAGTTGAGTATTTTTTCATATCTGTCGGCCATTTATGTGTCTTCTTAGGAAAAGTGTCTGTCAGGTCCCCTGTCCATTTTTAAATTAGATTGTTTTGCTGTTGTTGTTGTTGTTGTTGTTGAGTTCCTTTTATTCTTTATATATTTTGTGTATTGGCCCTTTATTGAAGGTATTGTTTGAGAGTATATATACTTTAAAAGAACAATTTTTAAACACATATTTTAAGCATATTTTTATAGTATAAGTGAAGTTGGTAGACATTACTATTATATATTGTTGGAGAAATAGAAAGAATTGGGGCTCAACTTTTAAGTAATAATTTGACTCTTTCCTTACCCCACTTATTTAATTAAATGTATATTATCATTTACTTTTCTGTGATTTATTTAATTATCATTATTTTCTTCAATAAATAGTATGTAAAGGTTGAGAATGTATGATGACTTGGGTGACAGACCACACAGTTTAATATATTTGAATTATAAGAAAAAGCTGCATGTGCTGTTATACTTCTGAGGACTCTCCCTTAAACTGTTGAAGGACACAAAATTTTACCAGTCTATGGAAGTAAACTTTAAGTTAATAAAATAAATTCTTCTTGATTTACTAATTTATTACATAGACAATGAGATGTATAATATTTCAGATGTCATATTTAATACTCCTTAATTAAGAAGCTGCACTCATTCTTTATGATTACCTAATTTTTTTATTGGGGAAAATCAACCAAAGTTGCTATCCCTAAGAAGTATTTGGAAATATTTTTGGTTGTCAGAGTCTCCTTGGGGTGGGTGGCACTTGGTAAGCAAGGACCAGAGAAGCTAAGCATTTTGTCAATGCATAAGACAGTACAACCTTGTGAAATCTATTCAGTGGCATCCTTGTTGATAAATACTGTGCATAATCAAAGCTCTAGTCCTGATTTCAATATTCCTTTTTATTAATCCCAAAGAGAGTACTTTTTCCTGATAAAATAATATATCTTTCACCAAATTCTTATAAAATTGTTCTTTCTCTCTCTGTCTTTCTTAAAAACTTTGTCTGTTTGGAGTAATAACTTTAAAAAGGAGAGTGACACTAGTGTTCAAAATGCATTCTAAGTCTTAATGACAACTCTTTAAAAGTGAGCTCTATTCAGTCGTGATTACATTAGTAACTCTTTATTCCCAGATTAGGCTCATTAACGTCACACATCTTCGAAATAGTTTATGATTTTGGTAGCTGTGAAACTGAGGTAAAGAGAAACGTTGGTCTATAAATCTATTAAATCTAATATAAACTTTCCTGTTTAAGCAACTCACAAGGAAAAAGTTGAGAAAAAAGAAAAAGCAGAAGCAAAGACAGTGGCAAAAGGTAAATTATCCCTTTATTATTTCTGTAACTAACTTCTTTTTCTGTTAAAGTTTACATTGTTTGGATAACAGTAGGGTGATTGTAATCATTCAGTGTTTCCTTACATAAAAACTAATTTGGTCTTACATTTTAAATTTAATATTGAAAGATTAATAAAACTGAATACTTAAGAAAACAGAGCACTTGAATGTATGAGAAGAGAGTAGAGGGCCTTCCCATAGGCGCTGCACAGATGTCCGGCCCTCGTGATTGCCGTTCCCTGGTGTCATGCCGGTGGCTATGTTACAGTACGTGGCAAACAGGAGTTTGCAGAAATAGTTAAGCTGATCTAAAATACAGAGATTTTCCTGGATTATCCAGGTGGGCTCAATGTAATCTCATGAACATTTAAAAGCATAACAAAGGGGCAAAAAAGAAAGATTTGAAGGGTGAAAAGAACTTTCCCCGTTGCTGGCTTGCAAATTGAGGAGGGCACATGGAAAGTATGAGAAGAATTCTGCCAACATATTCTTCCCCAGAGCCTCTGGAAAGAAATGCAGCTCTGTTGAAAACTTGATTCTTAGCCTTGTGGAACCTAAACAGAGAATGCAGTTGAGCCACATCGTGCCAAGACTTTTGAACCACGGAAACCAATAGATATTAAATGAAAGTTGTTTTAAGATTTTTTGATAGTTTGTTACTATACCAATAGGAAATTGAGATAACATATGTTTTATAGCTTTGACCAGTATTATACCTTGAGCTTGATTTTAAAAAAATTAGAATCTATGATTCTAATTTTTTAAGAAGAAAAGGTAATACATACATCTTGATTGGTATTTTCACTCTTCAAGAAACCCCACATTTCTTAATGATAAGCCAAAAAAATAAATTAGAATATCAATGTAATGTTAAGTATTTGGAGGATTCCATGTATCAGCTTTTACTATCCTAAATTTGTCCACGAATTGTTTGTTGCTAGAAAAATATAAATTCTAACTGATAGTTCAATATCTATTAAATTTTTATTTCCTCTTTATATTTTAAAATATAAGTTTTATGTATCAGTACTGAGATCTTAATCCAGCATTTTTAAGGGGCAAGTCATTTAGATTAAAATTCAAATCTATTTTCAAAATTCAATGAGTTTATCTATACAGTGTCAAATAATTAGATATTTGAGGAAAATATGTTTTACTTCATTTTTCAATGAGATAAACAAATATCATTTTATTGAAGCTAAGATGGTGAATTGCAAATTGACACTTTTTTTCTAGAAGGTAGCATTTAGTCTCAAGTTGATATTTATAACTAAATACATGCTATTTTATTCTATTTAGTTCTCTTTTTTGACAGATTTGAATGAAAATAAATTCATACAAATTTATAAATTTATAAATATATATACAAGAAACTGACCTCCAGGGAAAGTTTAATGTAGCCTGATCATGTAACTAGGATGTAATAGCACTAAGACAAAATTCAAGTGACCTACGTATAAATCAAACAGTCTTCCAAAGATTATAAGATAAATGATTCAATTATTTCTTTAATAAATGTTTATTTAATACCATATTAGTTATGTATTGCCATGAGGAAAAGATAACACATTTTTTAGGCTAAAGTCAATACACTTATATTATCTCACAGTTTCTGTGACCCAAGAATCTGTGCATGGATTAGCTCAGTCCTCTACTTCACAATGTCTCACAGGATTGCAATCAGTGTGTTAGACTGGGCAGTAGTCCCAACCAAAGTCTCAGCTGTGGAAGCAACGTTTCCAGGTTCATTTACATATTTATTGACAGGATTCAGTTCTTCAAGGCCTGCTGAATGAGGGTCTCAGTTCTTTCTGGTTGTGGGCTGGAGACCATCCTTAGTTTTTTGTCACATGAGTCTCACTAATATGATAGCTGGCTGCATCAAACCTAGCAAGAGAGAAACTGACAGCAAAAGGAGGAAGGTAACAATCTTATGTAGACCAATCATGGAAGTCACATATTATTGGTTAGTAGCAAACTTCTAGGCCAACCCATTTTCAGGGGTAAAGGATTATATAAAGGTATGAATATAAAGAGGTGAGGATCACTGGGGCTATGTTGAGTCAGCCTGGACTGCCACAAATCATGAATACTTTCTTTATATAGTTATATTCTTATGGAGTTATAGATGTAAACAAACTATGCATGCAGATGTATATATGTGTATGTATATATGTATGTATATGTGTATCCACATCTCCCTGAAAAGTTCCTGAGGAACAGTGCTTTGGGATATGTTGGTCCATTTAATAATATAAAACACTGCAGGTAATTCTGGTTTGGCAATCATCAGGCATTATCAATGTTCTTCTCTTTACTCTTCCCTGGACCTCACAATATTGTCTTAGTTTCAAATTATTGCTTAGTGTACTAAAGTCAAGGTACTTGTTAAATACTTTCATCAAATTCTTCAACATGAGTGACAATAAAGGTTAACTATTACATTGATAAATAACATGAGAGGACAGCATTGTAGTAGACTTATTTTGGTGTCTATTGATTATGTGTGATCTCTTAGAATACATAATGTCCAATCTGCAGAATCTATTATAAACAATTTTCCACAAATGTGTGCTATATTATTATTGCTTTAAACAAATAATTAAAAGATTCACCTGCCCAGTTCCTTCCTCCCAAATACACATAATATCAAATTAAAAATATGGTTGTATAGAAAATACATGTATATATTATAATTCATAGATATTTATACCTATTTTAATTTATAGCTCTTTAGGCTTACTAAGATAATTTAAGTACTTTAAAAGTTATTAAAATTAGTATTTCTGACTTAAGATTGGTAGGAGTTAATATGTCAATTATTGCTCTCTTTTTGTTCTTTAAAACCAAGTCATTAAAAACTGAACGTCTCTGAGTCATCATTTAAAGGATTTTGTCATTTTATTCCTATTAGTCACCACCAGTGCAAAGAGTTTTACATTGACATTCCTAATAGTTATCTTTTAAAAATACTGTATTGACAGTTCAGTTTCTTGAATGACTTTTAAGATATTCAATTATGGAACAAAATGATTCTATCCATTTAACTGATCTCATTAATTGGGCTTTTTGGTTTGAGAATTGCTTTTCATTGAACATGCCTGTATATACATCCCCTGTATATTTGAAATGCCTCCTTATGACATACCAAGTTCCTAACTACCTAAAAAAGCAATGTTTTCATGTACAAATTAGGAAAGAGTCCAACATTATTTTCTCCTCCTCCTCCTTCTACTTGGTTCTCTAACATGGCACTTCAGAAACTATAAAAATGGCAGATAATGGTATTTATGTCAAGTGTTTATCTCAAGGTACTATTTTTCTATCATTTTTCTTTTCTCTTTCTTTTAAAATTGTTTTTAACAACCAGTAAAAGATGAAATGTTGTATTGCGAAATGAACAAAAATAATTCAACTTTTCTTACAACTTCATAGAAGAGAAGAAAACTAAGACTAAGGAGAAGGCAGAAGAAAAGACTAAAAAGGAACTGAAAGGTGGGAAACAGGAGAAAGTGAAGCAAACAGCTGCAAAAGTAAAAGAAGCACAAAAAACACCATCCAAGCCCAAGGAAAAGGATGAGAAAGAGACCGTAGCTGTGTCCAAGCATGAACAGAAAGGTAAACATTCAGACGAGGCTGCTGGAGGTGCTAAGAGAACATTGGGCAAGAAGCAGATACGGTGAAATTGTAATCTGAAAAAGGCTGAAATCAGACATCAAATGGGAGAAAAGTACTTGTATGAGTAAAGACACCTGAAAAGAAATACAATAAATTGGGAATTAAAATTTATTCATAGAACTACCCAAATGTGTCCACATATTTAAAGATGTACTTTTAAGTATTTATAAAAGAGGATTTTAGTTAATATCTGAACTTATTTAAAGATTGGTGATAAATATTGAATTCTTGAAATGTGGGATTTTTATTAAGATGTGGAACAAAAATTGTCAGTGTATATACTATTTGGAGAAAAGTAGTTCAGGAAAAATAATCATTCTCATGTAGTGTTTTAAGGGTTATATATTTATCTATACAGAGAATAAATATTATGAAAAGTATCCATACATTCCTGTTGTTTCTGCAAGAGCACATAATTTAGAATATACATCAAATTATTAAATTTGGTTAATTTAATAGGCAGGAAGGTATAAGGAAAAGAAAATTCAAGTTTTTTTGCCATCCTCTAAGGCTACATACATGTTAGACTTTAGAAAGCTTTTTATCTGATGTATTTTGCTGGTCCTCAACAAGAGTAATATCAGACTTACATCCCCATCAACAGAAATAGAGCATTTAAATGGAGAGGGAATATAAGCCCCAAAATGTTTTATGGACAGGTGCTATGTAAACATAAAAGAGTGGAGTTTTTCAAGGGCAGCTGAGGGCCTTATTGTCTCACAGTTCTGTTCCTTACTGAATCTTTCCTCCCCTAAGTCCGTTCCTGGCACCAGCTGCTACACAACCCTGAGACTCCCTGAACAGAGTGTGGGATCTATTCTGTTTCTGCACAGGGACTATTTCTGTACAGGTTTCTTAGGGGTATTGCAAAGTAATATTTGTCTTTACTCTGGTAGTTTTGAATAATTTTATTTGAGGAATAAAATTAAGAAATGGTTTCTAGGATATTTTAATTAGCATATTTTACAACTTACTAAGTTATTTGAACAGTGAAATTTAAAATAATTTTTCCTATTATAAGCTGTAAGATATAAAATTTACAATCCACACATTTTTTTGATTCCAAATAAAAGCCATCTATATGGTAGTTGTTTTTGCAATCCATTCTTGCATTTATTTTTGGATGACTTTATCTTGAATTCACAAGCAATATTCATAAATACTTCCTTATATATCAAATAAGAATAAAAACATTCTAAAAGGGAATAAAAGGAAGGGACAAAGAAAGTTAAAGCCGAAAAAATATTTTTTTAGTTATTCACACAATTTTTAACTTAGGCAATTTTTATTTATTTCAATGTAATTTTTAAAGATAGAAATGGAGTTCAAACTTTGGGTCCCCAAACCATTTTTCAATTTTAAATATAATATTATTTTTCAAAAATAGTAATCATTGCTTCTTAAAGCTATATGTTATTTATGAAATAATTTGAGTAGAAAAAATTCATAGTAAATAAAAATATTTTCAATGGATGATTTTACTGTGATAATAAACAGAAAAATTAATCTTCTGATTCATCAATATATTATTTTAAATGATTATCAATATCCTAAAATACTTTGCATTTTAAATTGTCTTCTAAAAAAGAAAATAATCAGATGAAATCAGATGAAAAATACCACTAGGAACTAACTAGAAATATGAATACACTTTTTGATGTTTATTTTTAGCATATTTGAGTTTGGGGAGGCATATATTACCGATGGAGACAAATCACTAGAACATTTTCAAATAATAACATTTCAAATAAATACTATTTTCCTGGTCACATATATTGTATTTTATTTCTATCAATAATAAGGATTATTAAACATAACATTATATTACCATGTTCACTTTCAATCTACTGTTTTTTATTTCCACATGAAGAGCTATTTACCTACTAAAAAGATATCCAAATTTCACTTAAAGTTAAAAACAAAAGCACAAATGTGATTTTATCAGCTAAACAAATGCATTTGCTAAAGTAAAGCTTCTCATTGAGAACTGCTACCATCAATTAAATAATATATCATTAGGTAAGTTATCAAAAATTTAACAGCTGATAGCTGTTCAGACACATTAAGCAAAGATGTAAGAGTGTTTATTTATAAAATCCAATCACATTATGATTTTAACCAAACATAAAGACAGTGTTTTTAAATAATCTATTTGTGAGGTGGCTTTGATTTTGAGACGCTTATACTGATGATTTAGTAAAATTGTTGAGTTAGTTCTCTTTTGGGCAAGAGAATATTTATTTCCTTACCTTAAATTAAGCCTAGTGAGTTTGAGGTATTCTTTTCATATAGATTTCTAAATAGTTCTTTTTGAATAAACATAGGTCTTTTATTTATTGGAAAGAGATTTTTACATGGAAAGCACACACTTACTGGCGATTGTTTAATCATACAGCGGTGGGCAAAAGTAGATTTACAGTTATAATACAAATAAGTAATACAATAGTTAATAAATAATAATGCAAAACTAAACTCTGTATTTCATGTACTCACAGCTGTTAACCTACTTTTGCCTACCCCTGTATAGTATACATGCAAATATATTCATATATAATTACCCTTAGTATTATATTTATAAAAAAACATATTTCTATTTAAAATGATGGGAATAAGATTTGTAAGTATATGCATGCCTACCATAAATTTATATGCACGATTATATATCATGTCGTCTAGTTTTTATAACAATCTTAATCTGTTTAAGGTAGGATAGGAAGGATTGACATGATGTAGCATTGCTCCCTGATTTCATGATGGTCTGTGGCAAGTCTGAGCAGAAGGAAATATCAAACCTCCCCACTGCTATGCTCATTCTTCTTCCTTCCTGCTTCCCTTCCTTCCCTCCTTCCTTCCTTCCCTCCTTCCTTCTGAACTACTATCTAGATATTTATGTGTCAGGAAGAAAAATATAGCTAATGTGAATCCCTATAGAGCACTGACCACATGGGCCCAGCCCTCATTAGAATTTTTTAAAAATTTCTTTCCTGCTGACATTCTGTACTCAAAATGCATTTTTCTCAGCTGCTACTCCACAGGGAATACTGACAAGGCAGCAGGTGAATGACATCCATCATTTTTCCCTGAGAGTCAGGAAGGGAGAAATGGACAGTGTGTGTTATCCCTAGAAGGATGTTCATTTGAGAAAAAAAATACTAAGAAGTGGTGATCAAATATGAAATTACCTTTGTGAATTATTATTGCCTAACTTTGAAGGCAGAATGATAGAACAGTTCATATTTTCTTGAGGAAAAAATTTTCTATTTCAATATTTGAATTATGTGTAAAAACATTTTTATAAAATAAATGTTTCAAAGTTGGAGAAGTGTGATTTTCGGACTACCCGAAATACAATTGCCTATAATTCTTACATATTGTTAAGTTTAACACCACAGACAAGTGGAAATAGGCATCCTAATTGAAAATATTAAAAATTTCTAACTTAAAATATTTAAAAACTGTTTTTCCTCATCTTCCTATTGATATGTTGGCATTAGAACGCAGAATCATAGCATCATTTAAACATAGCAGAAACCACCGAAGTGTTGTAACTCCAATAATATTCTAGATTAAAAACACAAACATTCTTATAATTCATAAGGGATTTTCTTTTTCAAATTGGAAACTCATAGGACTATTGGGGCATTAACAAAATGAATAGCATTTGGATCCATAAAATGTTTGGTATAATTAATATAAGCACTTTACTCTGTTAATAATTTAACATATAAGCTATTTTCATTATACTGTCAACATTCAGCAAAATGAAAAACATTGAAGCATAAAGATGTTAGCTATTTAAATATACTATTCCACATGTTATAAACACCCTCTCACAACTTGGGACAGAGATCAATATTTCCTCAATGAGCATTGTCCACGTTCTAAGTCGTCCCTGCATTCTCAACTTCTGCCTCTCACACGCACATTCTCCATTGTCGTTGTTGACTGCTATCGTGCCGCTAGGAATCATTGTCAAAAAAAGTTCAGGGATTTTAGTCAGCGATTCTGCAAGTCTGGTCTAATTAGACTCTTCTGAGAAGTTTGTTAAAAGTGTATATTTGTTGGGTCCAGACCCATGGAATTATAAAAAGTTTTGAGTGATGGAGCTAGGAAATTTACATTGGAGCAAATTCTCCATCTTTTTAGCATTTATATTGTCTCTTTTACTGTATTTTTTCACTATCATTCCCCCCTTTATGTCCCTTTCCTTACCACAGTCACCACACTATTGTCCTTGTCCATGAGTCCTTTCTCATTTTTGCTCAGTCCCTTCATCCCCTAACTAGCTCCCACCCAGAGTTGTCCGGTTATTTCTGAATGCAAGAAAGACAAATCTAAAAAGAATCCAGTCACTTCCACTACTGAAACAAAGGGAAAAGCGGTCTTTTCTGGACATCCATACTTGCTCAACCTCAAATTTACTATTTAAGGGAAATAAACTTTTGCTTTAGCTTTAACTTAGAGACAAAGTGTTCATTGCAGAATTTTGCTGAAGAAAAGAGTTACGTCTAGCAAAGATAAATACTCCCTACTTTAATCTCACTTCCCTCCTGTACCATAGGGTTTCCAGGTCCTGGGGTCAGAAACCTCTGTTATTACTCTCAGTATTTTGGGGAGCAAATAGATTTCTGTACTGGAATCACAACCAGCCTCCCTCCCACTTCAGACCTCGCTTGTGGGAAAGTGTACTCCAATAAAATAGTCAAAATACATACACATTTTTGAAACCTAATGAGTTTTGGCCTACTCATATTTAGGTATTAATAAAAAAGAATTGTATTTTTATATCTACTGTAATAACTGCATGTATTTTTTCAAAGATTTTGCAGAGGTTAATAATAAAATAAAATACTCAAAAATGAAGTTAATATTCTAAAAAGATTGAGATTTACAAAAATCATTTTATGTGTATTTATATAGTAACAAGGTTTATTGTTTTATGTTTGCTACACACAATTTGGAGAACTTAAGGGTGTATCGTGTTGTACATATTCAATAAACTCTCTTGGTCCTAAAGCTGCCTTTGGATTTGTTGGATAAATAAAATGCTTATTTAGAAACACTAAATGTAAATCATCTTGAACAAGATTCAATTCATAATATGTAAACTTTAAAGAAGATATGGTAAAACTTATAGAATGATTCATCAACTGAGATTTGGGTTGGAATGACCTCATTAAAATCTGAAGTTAGCCCTGGCTGGTGTAGCTCAGTGGACTGAGCGCGAGCCTGCAGACCAAAGGGTCACAGTTCGATTCCCAGTCAGGGCACATGCCTGGGTTGCAGGCCAGTTTCCAGCAGGGGACGCACGAGAGGCAACCACACATTGATATTTCTTTCCTTCTCTCCTTCCCTTCCCCTCTAAAGATAAAATAAATAAAATCTTTAAAAAAAAACAATTACCTTAAAAAAATCTAAAGTTATATGAAAAATTACAATTAAGTACAATATATTTATTAGAGGGAAAAGAAAATGAACTCACTTCCAAAATCATTTTAACCAAGTCTGTTCCAAATTTTCAATTCCTATGCCTTCCTCTTTCTTACTACTTCCACAGACCATAGACTATTCAAGATCATAAATGCTCTTATAATAAAGATGACTAAATTAATTAGCTTAACAGTGATATTATTTAATACTGTAAATCTACACCAAATAATATTTCTCCTAAATGAAGAGCATTTTCATGCAGAGGACCTGTAACAGATTGCAAAATGTTTAGTCCTCCTGCTTGCCTTTTCTAGAAAATATTCTGCTGCTTCATTTGGACAGTTAACAGAAGGGAGTGAATATTTGGTACAACATTCCAAGTTGGAAACAATTTCCTCTTGTAAAACTTGTTTCATTTTTTTGAGGGTATGGACAATGGTGAGAAAAATTGTTTTAATATAAGTGCTTTTGTAATATATTTGGTGAAAAAGGTTTTGATTTTTTAAAAACAACTACTACAATATTACCTTAAACTAGTCTGCTTCAATTTTTAAGATTATTCTTTTCATATGAAATAAATGGAACCGTATGTTTATTATGTCTCATCCCCCAGTGTGTTCCTAGGAGTGGAAATTATTCCTTCACAGAATTGTAGTGACCAAAATAGAATTGTACTATTTTGTTTGTTTTGTTAACTCAATTCTCCTTAGGAAAAAAGAAAGGTGTTGATGACATTTTTTCATTGTTCTTTTTCTTTCTACTCTTGTCAGATCAGTATGCATTCTGTCGATATATGATTGACATGTTTGTCCAAGGGGATTTAAAACCAGGTATTCCAAACAATTCTTGTACTTGTCTGTTTTAATAGTCTTTGTTTCTAAGATTGTCAGCTTTTTTATGTACTAAACCGTATTTTCTTTTTTTAAAATATTGCATAATGAATGCATGGTTAGATCTAGAATGAAATTAATAAAAAGAAGTAATAACCCACATTAGGGCTTTTAATTTTAACTTCTAGTACTGCATGGCCTATTGCAGTCAGCTGAAAGCTAAAAAAGTGCTAATATCTTTATATACAAAAATGCTAATATCTTTAATAATATCTTGGAGTGAAAAGTGAATCATCTTGTTTTATCCCTGATAAACTTAGAAGAAGAGACCTAAGACAATAAAACTATCCGTATTTATTTAGTAGTGAGCAAAATTCATATTAAAATTCATCACATTATAAATATTTAATCTTTTTTTCAAAATTGGTTATCTCACATATGTATAAACTTGGGTTAGTCGCTCCAGAGAACTGCTGCTGATGGAGATAGTCATCCTTGGAGTCAATAATCAATGCAATGGAGAAGTATATTTTTTACTTAATGAAATTTATCTATCATCTCTTCTATCTTTGTTACCCAGAGTGTAACAAAGAATTCTTTATTAACATCTTAATTACAAATGAGTAACTTGATTGCTTGTGCTATGTCTTTAAAAATACTTTATTGAATTTATTGTGGTGACATTGACTAATAAAATTATATAGGTTTTGGGTGTGCAGTTCTATAACACATTACTTGTATATTGCATAGTGTGTTAACCACCCCAAGTCGAAGGAGGCTTGACTTGTGCTATGCTTTTTGCAGATTTAAAAGTTGATGATACTATGGAAATATTTCTAAGTTGGTATTGTTAAGGAAAGAACTAATTTATATTAGCATAATTGAAACAGATTGTTTAAAGAAAGCTATATCTTGGTTTCCCAAATGTTTTTATGGAAATCTTTATAAAATGTATTGCTATAATTTATGCATATATTGGCAAGTGGGCATATCCTATCTAGAACAACCATATAATACATCTAGGTCCTAGAAAATTAGAAAATCACAAGAACTTTCACTCTCAGAAAAAAAATTATTTAATTCCAGTAACTTATTCAAGTTTATTTCTTCTTCCCCCTCCTCCTCTTCTTCATTTTCTTACTATTCTTTTCTTTTTTAAAAAAATTTTCTTAATGAGTTAGAAACTGAAATGAGAAGGGAAACACTGAAAAACATGATAATTCACTCAGTAAAATTATTAGTGTTAACATACATGCATAGTATCATAGTAAAATTAAATGGAAACACAGGAAGATAGTTTAGTGTAATGAAAATAGAGGGCTTTGTACACAAATACAGACATAATTCTTGACACCTTCCTTTTTTAACATTGGACCTTGAGCAAATCATTGAACTCTACCTGACCTCCAGTGTTCATCATTTTAAATTGAGATCAGAGCAACAACCTTGCAGAATTGTTGACAAAGCATCTAATAGATGACAACAAAATACTACTATGGCTGTATTTTTTAATTCATTCATTTCACCACTGCCTGACCAAGGGAGCATCCCACGTAGAGGAAAATTTGTCAACCTTGACAAGTACCAGTTTACATACACTATTAATTCAATTTTAGAAAATAGATTTGTTGCCCAATTTATTCAACTGTGATAGTTTAAGAAAGTTATGTTTACACATATTTTGCTTTTTTAAGTTTAACTGTTTACTTACATACCAGATGAATCTGTATTGTTGATCATGAGGATTTAAATTCCATTATCTGAGGGAAAATTGTGTTTTTGTGCTGCCTAAATTTTTTACAGTAGCTACTAATTGATCATAGAATACAATTTCTAAGAAAATCACAGGACACAAAAACCATACATGTCCAAAGTCAGTGAGAGATGCTGACAGCTTAATAGTCATAATGTCAATCATTTCTTTCTGAAAATTTAATAACATATTATGGTCGGAAAGAGCAGTGAAACCATGTCTGCAAAAGTTAAGGGAGATTTTTCTATAAACAATACAGGGAGAGCCCTTCTGAAGTTGCATGCGAATACTCTTAAAACAGCTGTGAGTTCAGATCTTAGCGCCATGCTACTACCTTAACTCTCGAAAATAGTTCCAAAGTGTGATAGGATTAGTTTTCCTAATACTGCTCATTGACTTTCCAACTGCCTTCTTAATTTATTTCACCTACATTCATTTTTGGTTTTGAAGGTTTATTGCTATAATGTATGAAAAATTAAAGAATATGTAGATCAGTACTTTTTTTTGTGGGGTGGGAATGTGGAAAAGAAGAACCTGAGAAGGATAACCTGTATCACTGGTATGGTAAGTCTCTTGTTTCGTGTAACAAATAATGTAAATCTTTATTAATGTACAGAAGGAAAATTAATAATGTTATCTTTACTGGTGAGATAATACATAAGATAGAGTGGAAAAGCATTTAATAAGGCTTGCATTTTGAAAAATAAAAAATGAGAAACAAGATTTAATCTGGGCATATTAATTTGAGAAAATGTAACTGATAAGACTTTGACTCTGACTAACAACTAGAGAATAACATAATTCCTGCCAAGTTTATTGCTCTGCACATATCAAGTATTTATAAAACATTTGTGCCTCCATCTGTTTCTGTTTGGGATTCATGGAACACCTGTTATTGTTTAGCTAAAGTTTATTACTAATTATTGGTAATGAGTTTTTTAAACTATAATTTAATTTTTCCCTCTGGGATATAGTATTACCTTTGTATAATATTGTAGAACCCTCAAAAGTATTCCAAATTACTGTTCAAATTTGAAAAACCTTATGACTGAAGTATGCTGACACCGTAAGTCCCGTGACCCACCTTTTTATCTTGTTAAATAGAATACTTCTAAGATAGTCTTAACATTTTTTTAAAGCTAAGATTTTGTCTGTATACCAGAAGGTCAGCTGAATTGTTCTTTTTGATTCTCTGTAGTAACAATTCATACCTCAATGACAGGAATTATTTACTAAACCAGCATAAAGTACAAGGATTTGATCATTTTGTTGTATCTAAAATTCTACTGTACTGACTCACTCTGTATTAAGTTGAAAAAATAAGAAAAAACTACTTAAATCTAGAAGTGAGGTGTGCTACTAAGGCTGGTCCTATGGCAATTGGAGTAGATATATATCTAAAATGCATTCTTTTAGGGTTATTGTGGACACTGAAGAGCTCCTCTCTCCAGAAATACTTTCTTTGCTAACTTTTAATGACCTAACAACCCCACTATTAGATCTCTTGATCAGGTTTGTCCAACCTGTGGCCTGTAGGCCGCATGCGGCTCAGGATGGCTGTGAAAGTGACCCAACACAAAATCATAAATTTACTTAAAATATTATGAGATTTTTTTTGTGATTATGTGTTGTGAAGTATTTAATGTGTGGCCCAAGACAATTCTTCTTCTAGTGTGTCCCAGAAGCACCAAAAGGTTGGACACCCCTGGTAGATCGTCAGTGTTACAGGATGATTTGTTTTGAATAGCTCCTAATCTACCTTAAGTGGGGGAGAGTACTAGGGAGAACGAGAGAGAAGGATAGAGTAAGAGAGAGAGAGAGAGAGAGAGAGAGAGAGAGGTCCTGTCCTCTTACAGTGGCTGTCTTGCAGCTGGTAACTCCCACTTTTACCTTAGGCCTAATGTAGTCTAGTTGTCATCTTATGAGTTAAAACTGGTTAAGGCAGACATTAGCTGCAATACTGAGACTCAATTCACTGTGTTTTGTGTGTGTGTGTTTTTTTTAAATTTCTTTCAATTTTTAGAAATGATAATACAGATAGTCAAGATATATTCTTTTAGATTTATCTTTATCAACTTTTTAACTCAATTTTCTTTTTAATACTTTGTGTTTATGCATGTCTTTCTGAAGTGACAGCCATACCAACACTTTTTTTGAAAGGTAGGGTCTTTAAAAAGAAAATCATGATCTTGCCAGGCATTTATGTATTTCCTTTCATTATCTTCTACCTGGGCCAAATTGCATACATTGCTTAGCAGAGTCAACCAAGTAAACAAATTTCTCTAAGTAAAAATCACATGGCTCACAGATCTCTTTATACTTCCTATGGATAAATAAATCAATTTAAATTTCCAGTACAAGGCCCAGGGCTAATGCTTTAGTTTAGTAATTGTAACACTTTTATTTTCAGCTTTTTATCTCTGTAGCCATTATGATTAAAGTTCAATACAAGTTAAAGTTTATTCCTTAGAAGTTATCCAACCATTGAAATTCCAGCTACTATCTCACTTGTACTTATGCCAAGATTTATTTTATGTCAAGGTAATTTATTCCACTTTCTGTGTGTGTGTGTGTGTGTGTTTAAATTGAAGGTACTCACCCATCAGAATTTTGTCTGACTACAGGAAGGTATGTTTGGCAGCCTGTGTTGACGTTCCAATTCTATGGGCTTTAAATCCATAGCTAGACAGAGCCTCAAGGAATTAGTACTATCATTTGTACTCTCATTTTATTAAGATCCTTTTCTTAAACTGCAGTGGTGTTTAACTGCATTTTTGGTTTGATCCTGCTGAGAGGAGGTCAAATGTAATTGCATCAGATTTACTCTTATTTAATGGCTTAATCTAATGTATTTCAGAGCTCAACTGTCAGTATTGGAGAAAACTAAGTAAGATTCAGCCATGCTTCCCACTCCTCTAAAAAACTACTGCTTCACAAAAACATAATCACTGTCATTCCAGACATCCAGTTGTTTTCACAAAACAAAAGATTTGGAAGTGTTGATGTATACTCACTAGTATTTGTTGAATTCCCTAGGCAAGGTGATAGTCCAGAAAAAAGATGAGATGGCATAAATAATTTCATGACTAAGGATAACAACGATATAGATTCAGAAAATAGGCATGCTAATCTCAGTAAAGTAGGAATAAATAGTTATATCCAATAACCACCTGGACCTCTGAATATTTTTTCAAATATTTTAAATATTTAGAAAATTGTTACAGAACCAAGGATGAAAAGATAGTAAAATTTGTATAAGAACTTAAACATAGCAAAGCTAAATGTTTATTTCATCAATTCCCTGATTTTGAAGGTTTATATACTCCAAATTGGAAACATTTATAGAAAGAATTAATTGCTCATCAACTATAATGGATAAACTTGCACTGTATTTATTTACAGATGCCAATTCCAGATTTCAAACCATCTTTATTAAGTTCTAGCATATTTTTACTTGTATCATCAAAAGCAACAGTTGAATTTTTGAAATCTTTGATGGCTCCTAATTTTGTTGAAAAGATTATGCCCTTTTCCTTTTATAATTGCAAAATATTTTATATTTACATGTGTAAAGATTAATTAGAATGATAAATCTAATTATTTTTAATGTATATATTATCAATTTTCTTCTTACACCTGCCTTCACATTTCTTTAGCATTTATGTACTTTAAAACCATAAATTTTGGCATGCCAATTTTATGAAAGGTAAAAGAGTCCTGCAACATACCCTTTTAACAAAATTAGATGGTTCAGCTTCTTGCCACAAAATATTGCATGATCAAGTCCCTCTAATTGAAGGACTAATTGAATGAGAATATCATATTTCCTTTTTCATCCTTTGAAATGTATTATTCACTTGATTCTTGAATTTGAGAAAATATACTGTCATCTGAAGATTCGTGATCTGAGGTTTCACTTGAATGATCAGTTTCAATTTCACCCTAATCATTAAAGTTCAGCATACTGCTATCTGTCTTTTTGAATTCATCTTCTGATTCATCTAAATCACTGAAATGTCTTCCTCTCTTGATTTTCTTCACTTTGTGGTTATGGATGGAAAAATAAAAATTCTAAATTTTAAACTGTGTTCAATGAAACTAGAAGTAGACCATAAAAATGCCTTCAAGCTCCTTTTATGCCTTCTTGAGCTATGATGTACTGCTTACTCACCCTGTGGAACAACACATGAGGTATTTATTTGACAGTTGCATCATCCTTCTAGGCAATTCCATCATTATTCTATTTTTTATTATTTTAGTCTTTTTTTACCATTGTTGGGAATCATTGATTAGTAATAAGAAAGTAATTCCTAACTTGATGAAATAGAAAATGTTCAACATACATTGGCAAAATAAGATCGTGCAGATCCTGTAATAGGTCTTGGATTTTTAAATTGCTCAAAGGTACCATATAGTGATTACAAGATATAATGAGTTTTATTCTGTTTTTAAAAATAAGTAACATTTTATTTGTTCCTTGGAAAGCCTATAAGAAAAAAAATCAGATAAGACATGTCAGTGTCTATGAGCAAGTACATTTGCTCAGAAAAAGAAACCCAACAACTGGGCCAGGCTCCAGCGGAGCCTGAGAGCACACTGAGCAGCAGCGGAGCAAATGTGGGGGTCAGGCGAGCCAGGGCAAGTTCTTCCACTGTAGTTTTATTCTTGTTTTTGTATCTCCGTTTTTTCATAACATGTATTTCTTAAGGTTGTTAAAGTTACAAAATAAAATAATGTATGTACATGCTCCACCCCATAATTTTTTCTATTCTCTTTTACTGTGGAAATTTAGTGAAAAACTATAGTGCTTCTAGTGTGACTTCTCAGAGAAGATCTTATGGAAAAAAGTAAAAATTGAAATGGGTTTTGAGATATTGATAAGATATGCCTACGTAAAATTAAGGATAGAAACATAAAAGACTGAAGAGATTATTAATTAAGGCACATAACCACAATATCTTGAAATGTTGTTTTGTGACTACCGGTTGTTAAGTTTTTACTCTGCTAGGCTTTTAAAATAATCTTATTTAACTCATAAAATCTTGGGAAGAGTGTATTACCATGTCTGTCTTATAGAAGAGAAATTTGAGATATAGAGAGTTTAAGTGTTTCATCTTGCAGATAGGAGATTCAAACCCAAGCTTGCTAAATTCCAAAGCCTTCAGGAACAAGATCAAATCTCCCTGCATCTCAAACATAGATGGGAAAACCACAAGTGGTTCACTTTGGTTGGCACTCAGGGAACCTAGAAAGAGAAACCGAACTGGAAACATTGTGCGAGATGTTTTGGAGAGACTGGAATTGGAAAGACCAGTTAGGCTAAGTTCAAGGGGAGAAAGAAAAACTTGATTTTAGATGGGATGGAGAGGATTATGATGCATTCAAAGATATCACAGGTGCAGAATCGTGGGATTTACACATTACTGCAGATACCAAAAGAGAGAAAAGCAAAAGATTATTCAGAGATGATTGGCCTGAAAAACCAAAATGATGCCCTAAATAGGGAGTAAAGGAAGAGAGTCAAAACTCACAGGAGTAGGTGGGGCTGGAGAAGTGAGGGACCTGGGGTTTGAACTCATCACCTATTCATAAAGTCACAGATGGTATTCAGTTGCAAAGGGAACTATGTAAAGTTTCTCATCCAAACATTACTTCTTAAGCACCTGCTAAATGCCAAGGTTAATACCAGGTATTTTCACAGCCTTTACTCGTTTAATTCTCAAAGCAAACTCTGAAAGTAGGCAATTAGGGAATCAGGTATGGAGTTCCTGTCAGAAGAGGAGATGGGGTTGCCAGAGGAGGGAGTGAAATGTATCAGTGTACAAATGCTGAATATCTTTTTCACATTCAGCAGCCCCGGTCTCAGCACAGTAGAAAATAGAAGAATACTGAAAGATGATCCTTGACTTTAACAACTGCAGTGGCTGATCATTTGAAAAAGAGAACAA
The DNA here is from genome assembly GCA_004027475.1 of Anoura caudifer. Lineage (NCBI taxonomy): Eukaryota > Metazoa > Chordata > Mammalia > Chiroptera > Phyllostomidae > Anoura > Anoura caudifer. The sequence continues at coordinate 83,805 of PVKU01004980.1, forward strand.
ATATATAACAGAAAAATTTAAACTTGAGTTAAATTGCATTATACAGACACTAAATAGTACAAGTTTCAGAGGAAAGACATCTGTGATTCCCTGACATTAGGGAAGATAACATCCCTGTAGAACTTGAAAGATGGATAATACTTACCTAAGTGGTAAATAATACATAGAGCTTGCTTTGTAGAGAATGAAAGAGAAAATGAATGGGACTTGACATAGCAGTACATATGAAATTGATGTACTTATATGACAATGAGAATATCAGACTGACAAAAGGATACATTAGGCCTAGAGAGCATTGGGAAATAAGACCAGATAAGTTTGTGGTGACGGACTGCAGATGCTTGGTCAATCAGGAAAAACTGGAATTTGGCATGGAAGAGACTTTTTGAATGATTTTAAACAGAACAAGGACATGACGCTAGCATTTGAGAGTGTGATCAGGCAACAATCTACTTAAGTGATTGGAAATGAGATAGCATTTGTGAAATATTGCTAAAACTGTAAGTTGAAAAGACGATGTGGAAGGAGGAAAGGACAAATTTACCAAACCCTTGTTCAGGTGATGGGACCGGTATATAGTGACTTAAGAAATTGATGTTGCAACTCAAGATGCTACACACTGTTTTGACAGTTTAAGTTCACACTCATACATGTGGTAGAAACTTAAATGAGGTCTAGACTTAAATGAGAACAGTGAAATATGTGTAACAATTTACTAAAAGCACAGTGCAGTGAAGACAATGCTAGAATTGGACCTGTTTATAACCTAAAATGGAGCAAGAGCTTCCCTTCCTTCTTTCGATGGTTTCTGTTGTTGTTCTGCATTGTTTTACTTTCACTCGTTGCAGGTAGCCATCTAATGCACAGACCTTTCAGGCAGCAAGAGCAGGTGGTTAGGCACCTGTGCCCTAGATCCAGACTGCTTGGCTTCCACCCGAGGCCCTATCACTTGCTTGAGTATGACTTAGTCAAAGTAATCCATGTCTTTAGGCCTTCATTTCCTCCTCTGTCCAATGAGGCTGCAGAGCACATGAACTGATGGCCAAAGTGCACCAACGCACCCATGGCTGTTCGATACTCGTTGAACACCCATCCAAGAGTTGTTACAGGTAGAATTTTATTTGGGGGAGGAAAATATTGTTTTTCAGAACCACATCAACAAATAATATACCAGACCAACTTTGTTCATTCTGGCCATCTTGATGCCCTCTAGTTTTGTTTCTAGTGTCTATAAAATGTGGATAATAAGTACATAATTTATAATGTTATATTGATCATCATATAAAAAAATTTCTGCATCACATACACTTAATGACTTTGGTTATATGTCTTCCGGAAGAGTTCTAAGACCATGATAGATTCTGTAGATACAGCAGTTAACAAATATGCATGGCACTGGCTTCTCTAAAATGGGATGATGAACATTACTTAATAAGGTTGATGCACGGATTAGTTCACGCCCACACATGCATCACACATGTGCTTAAAATACTACTGTCTAGGTAAACATCATCAGGACTATTTAAGTTTATAATGGTGGGAGGGGGTGGGCGGTTCCCAAATATAACGAAATTTGTTTTTTCTACCCACCATTTTCCATATCTTTCTGATCTAATTGCCTTATGTCCTTATCATTCTTTCCTTAACAAGTTTTGCTTTCTGACTTATCTACACCTTCAAGAAACATTTGCCTTTAAATCTCTATTGCCTCACACCTTACCAGATACTTGATATGTTTTTTAAATTGAATTCATGATGTGTACTATTTATCTCATGGGAAAAGTATTGATGATCATCCCAGAGCATCCCTCTTTATTCATTCCTAGAAATAATCTTGTTATTTAAAACGTTGACAAGTTTCTAAGCACTGCAAATACGCTCTTTATAAAGATTATTAAAGGAGTTATTGGCACTATCGCTAGAGACAGAGGCTCAGAATTAACCAAATCGGGTTTTCTGTGTGCATCATAAACTGCAGGCAGCATACAGAATTAGACAGAAGTGACAGAAAAAAAGGAGAGAAAGCCTATGCTTAATTACAGGCATGCAAAGTTCCTGGGCTTGGCATGCCCCCAGGAGAGTCACCTTCTGATTATTTGAAGTCTGTGGAAGCTATACAAGATAAATGTAACAGATTTGTTCATATTTGTCTCAATCAATCCATTAAACACTCTAGTTACTATAAATAACTGGAATGTACACAGAAATAGATCCAAGTGTTTCTGACCAGCTGTGATCCCTCCCACGCTGCTACCACTCTCTCGGTACACTTCATGTGATAAAAGACTTTGGGTCTGGGGAGGAACTTAGTAAATAAGACTCCTCTCCCTGTAATAGAATGTTCTTGTGACTTTACTTTCTTTGTGTCCATTAAAGGAAACGAAGTGAAAGCCCAAGTTTTCATTTCTCCCGCATTTTCAGAATTTTGTGTCCTACCCTTTTGAAAGAGGTGTCAGATTCTAGAGGAATAACTTTGCTGTGAGGGGGCTTTCCTTACAGCGTTGTATGGGTCTAGCCTTGATGCTCTTAGAGGTATGGACCTGCTGTCAGACAATACATTCCTTCGCAGGTAACCTACTGGGGCTATTCAAAGCACGTTCTAAAATAGTCTGAAAAGGAACAAATAATACAGAGCAATTTGAATTATTGCATGAGAAGCAAGGAAAATTAAGGCTAATCAAGGAATTATCAAACTAATTAGGTGTTATTTATTAATGTGTCATGTCTTGTAGTAATCTTATCTGTCACTTTATATGCAAGCGTGCAGATTTAAAAAGCTTTCTAGTAATTAGGTGAATATATTCACCTAGTGTAACTCAAAGTTTCATTTGGGTGGCCTAGTAGATAAAAGAATAGAGAGTCTAGGACTTTCTGACCATTTAAATAAATATCTTATTTTAAACATAGTAATAATAAGTACGTCCCCTACTCATTTTGTATAACTAATTGTAAACTAAGTGATTTGATATAGCTACTAAATTAGTAGTGACCTAGTTGATAAACGAATATGTCTTATCCATAGTTTTTTTCCTGTATAGGATGCTTGTACAAGATGACAATAATGAATTTTGCAATATTATCATTAATGTTTAACCAGTTGCTCAGTACTGTTCGGTGAGTTTTATGACTGCTGTTCTGGCCCAATACGCTTCACATTTTGGTTTTCTGAAGCATTCTATGTTGAGGCAATAATATCGTTCAGTTACTCCCACATAGTAATAATAGTTCTTCCACATTGGAAGACACTAATTTTTGGCTATTTATATCCCCACCAACATCCAGTTGATATGCTCAGAGTCGTTCTGTTCATCACTTTTCAGCAGTTACTGAGTCCCTCGTATGTACTCAATGCTAAAGGTCGTAACACAAGTTTTAAAGCAGGAGGTAACAATCTAGGCAGAAATGATTACATTAGAAAAATGAACACTGTAAAGTGACTGGGGGAGAAAACTGGGAGAAAGCAGTAAGTACTAAATCATATGATGAAGGTTTTCCTCACTATCAATGTCCAGAGAGAAGAGGGCCACAGGGTAGACAAGCTTCTCAAAGGTGTAATCCTAGTATTCTGTCCATGTTTATGTTCAGCTTTATTGTGATTGTTATTATTAATTGCTTACAACGAGTTTCGTACTTTTTTCCTAATGAGGTGATCAATTTTTTCACCCCAAGGAGAAAAAAACTGCAGTGATATAATTAGGTGCACTTTTTAATTAACAACACCAAGTGAGAAATCAATACACAGTAAAAATGCAACAAGGTAACGTTTCACCACATGGATGTCATTTGCTTACCGTGTGTCCTTTCAGATTAGACCTCATTATACTTCGGGGTCTGTCCTCTGTCACTTACCCTTAACTATTTATATACACCTTTCACATCCCCACTATGCTATTTCATTCAATATTTCTGCTTTATGTTTGATATGCTGCTTTCCTGAATGAAAAATTGTCAACTACAAACCACTTTCTACTGAAACCATCCACAGTTTTTAGATAATAAGCACATGTTTAGTAGGCAAGACTCATTGTAACAACTGGAATCTCTTAAAGAAGGCGAGGAAGGATAGATAGAAAAAGGATCCAATTATATTGAAACACCCTGTGGGAAACAAACTGATGCTTTAATATTCTCTCATGTGGCAGTTGCATAAGATGTAAACCTTCTCAGTTTCCTATTACTCATGACAATAATTACATTAATAATGATTCCTCCCAGAGGAATATTACTTTTAATTATAAATAACCTCCTGGCAGACATTGGATAAGCAATGTGTATTGTTTTCAATGACAAAATAATATCAATTGTACACAATTTAAAACAGGAAGAGCAGTTAGGTGGATGACTTTTAAATGTATTATTAAAGTGAGAATGTATTTGTGAATTTAATTGTGTCACTAAAGCCAATTAAACAGTAATTATTAACATGTTCCATTTTATCCTTTATCTAGCAACTACAAGCATTGACATATTAAATTTATGTTACACGCCTGTAATTGAAAAGGTGTGGAGTTTTATCATCTTTATTAAAGCACCCAGTAGAAAATTTCCCCCTAAAACAAAACATCAGCTTCTCTTTTCTCTTCCTGATGTACATTTCAAAACCAAAAGGTCTCCTTTTAATTGGTTCTATGGTTCTTCTTTAGGCTTTTCATGTCTCTTGGAATCACTTATGAACATGAAATATTTGCATGTGTCAGAGAAAATTTTAAAAAGAGAGGAAAAAAAAAAAAGAAATTTTCCCACAGGTAGAGACAAAGGGTAGCACAGTTGCAGAATCCTTTGCCAATGGCAGGATGGGTATGGTGGAAAGAGCTAACCGGGGTGGCTGGAAGGTGCCCATTTGATTTGATTTTATATGAACAACATCCCTGTTTAAAAGAGAAGGAACTTTGTTTTTCAAATGTCATCCATTCAATAGCTTAAGAAAAGAATATCCTTGCACTTGAGAATAGGGAGAAAGCAAATTCACAAAAAGCCTTAATTAGCACGGTTCAGAGTTTTTCTCTAGCATAGATAAACTGTGCTACTTCTGTGTTCCAACCTTTCAGGATTTGCGAGGACTATCAGAGATGATATAGATGACAATGATGATGAAGATGATGATAAAAAGAATTACCACTTACTGAGTGCTTATGGGATGCCAGGCACTGTGCTAAGCTCTGGACATGGATCATCTTACTGAATTCTCCCTAAACCCTAGGAGGAGGGATATAACCTGTCTACCTCATAGACAAGAAAATTGAACCTAAGGGGAGTTGTGAAATTTGCTCAGATGGCTGGATATTTTTTCCAGCATTGAAGGAAGAATAAGAAATACGTTTTTAAAAAAGGGGTAATCACCTTTTAGGTTTTCTTTTTTTCCCCTTTTTTAAAATTTTGTTTGCTAAAGGGTATAATTTAATAATCACAATCTTTGTTTCCCTTTTAGTGTAAATTGGATGTAGAGACCTAAATCTTGCCAATGCAACTACTAAAGAATTCAGGCAGTCTGCTGATAACTTTTAGCTGTTTTTGTTGGGTGGTCAGTGAAAGGAATCTGGAATGGAAGCCACAAGCAGAGTGGACCGTGATTCCATACTCAAGAGCCCAGATGACTTGTAACTACAATTATTGAAGGAATCTTGGATTTGGTTTACTTCCACATTCCCTGGGTATCTATAAACTGGGTGATATAGCCTGATAAAATATCACTTGATTCTATCATTAGTTTTCCATGATATGTCCATTAATAATATAATTTTACTATAATATAAAGTACTGCATTTAAGGTGTTTTCTTTTATTTTAAAATGATATAATTGAATATAGAATTTTAAAGCATAATATAACAACATATTTATCTGAATATATTGACATTATTTAGCACTATTATAAATTTTATCACATATTTTATTCTTTCTTGTCCCTTTATGCTCCTTCTAAAGTAAATACAAACACAAAACAACTTACTGCTGTGCAGAGAGCCCTGCACTGGAAATCTACATACCTGGATCCTACTTATAAGTCACTTGGGTGAATTTGACCAGTTGTTCAATTTGTTCGGGTTTCAATGTTCTCAGGGACTCTAGGCATCTCTGGCAGTAAAATGCTATTCCAGTTAGATCTGTAGATGATTTGTTTAGGCTGAGACACACCTCAATGGATAACTTACATAATCATTTCACTTGAGAGGACCTGCAGATATTCAGAATATATTGCAAATGCTTTGTTTTAATTGAGCTATTTAATTCAATCAAGCTTTACAAAGCAACTTTTCTTCATCTTTGAGCTTTTAGCAATGCATAAATGCATTAAGGTTTCACTTTCATGGAAAGACTGTTCCTTCACCCATATGTAAATTGGTAAAGCTTCTCACAGAAAGAAAATGAATACTTTGGTCTGAAATCATAAATAATTGAAAAAAGAAAATAGAGTTTCATTGAATATTTTGTTGGAAGTAATTTGCACTCTACCAAGAACTAAAAATATCATAGTTGTCTGTCCATATTCAAACACTCTAGAAGAGCATAGCAGAGTAGCATTTAGAAACATTCATGTATTCACTCATTCATTTAATTATTCATTTTCCTTTACCAAATGTATGTTGATGTTCCAGATTCTGTTCTCAAGTGTTCATAGTCTAGTAAGATTTTTTTTAAAAAGAGAGAAGAAAAAACTGAGATTTGTAAGTAAACAAGTAAATGAATCGAGAGTCAGAGGATGAAGTGTACACGGAGCACTCTGGGAGCGTGGAGTTGTCAGGGGGGTGGATATAAGAGAATCAAGTAAGACGCGATGGCTAAGCTTTGAGGACTTGCTAGAATTAGCCATGTTCCAGGTAGTTTCATCAATGAGGATTTGACATCTCACAGATGTTTGACATTTCACTGGATGACTCCATGGCAAGTAGGGTATTCGGGCTTTTAGTTCAGTTTTTCCCACTAATTCTGGACAAATGCATTAATGTTTCACTTTCATGGAAAGTCCATGAGAGAGCTTTTATTTTTATCTTTTTAAATTAAAACTTCAATTCATCTAATAGGTCTTAGAAATCTCTTTTTCTAAAAATGTTTGTACTAAAAGAAAAAATTAATATTATCTGTTTGTCTGCATATTCTATCTTTAGTGTTTCTTCCTCACCTCACCTTGGGTACTAATATGATTTGGTGTGGGCTTGAAAGTGATATTGTTTAGAAAAAAATATATACTTAAGGAAAGTGAAGAATTTGTACTTCTGAAATTTTTGAAAACGTCCCAGTTGACAGTATATCTAGAATCGTGGCAAAGAATTCGGGTGATAAGGAAGTTAGTCTTAATGCACTGAGGCTCTTTGATGGGCTGGTTGACGTCAATTCAGCATCTAATTAAACTTAAACAGAACATGAGCACTGAAGACAACTACATAACCTTTTATATTAGGAAGTGAATATTTTCAGGTTTTCCAAAGAGTATAAGTCACTTAACGTAACTGATCAAAAATTGTCATTTATATTGACTTTCTAAATAGGTATTAAAAATAGGAAAACATACGTAGAAAAGAAAACAAGCTTTAATTTTAAATTGGATTTACTTTCAATGTAGGACCTTGGTTAAGCCACCTATTTTTCTAGAAACCATTTTTTTCCATCTGAAAAATTAGGATGTTGAAATAGCTGATTTCATAGGTCTCTTCTACATCCCCAAACTTTCTGATTTATGCTTCTATCTTTGTTAAGTCCTAAATATCAGGGTACACAATCAAAGTACAAGAATAAATAGAACAATGATATGATCTTGAATCAATCTCATTTCCTTTTTTTAGTTGACTATTCCATGAACATCTTTTTCTACTTCATAAATTGAAAATGAAGGGGCAAAACAGAAATGCTACCTTTATCATTTCTAATCAAAAGAATGTATGAAATATGTATTGGCTACTTTTCCTTGCTTTCCATCAAAGTGAATATGCAAATATATAATAACACACAGAAATATGAGGGAAGCCTTTCTGAAGAGGCAAAGAAACCTTTCCAGAAGAAACATTTTAACCTGGAGAATACTCTTTCATATAAGAAGTTGCAGTTTTGGGTGTTTTAAACACCTTTATATTAGTGTCACATAGCCAATTTATACTATATATTCCATTTGCTTAAAATTTTCTAAAATAATGAAAAAATCTAAAAATTAATTATCATTAACATATTATTAGAACTACACAATGAAATAACTGTGTTTTCTTCAGTGTGCTCTATATAAATCTTCCAGCACAACTGAAAATTTATCATTCAAATGACATCACTAAGTCATTAGTCCATAAACAGTATTTCACTGGGTAATTGGAAAATTTGCTGCCTTTACCTGAGCATTATGCTTCTCATTTGTTTCCAGATGTTTGAATCAAATTATCAGTCATCCTATATTTCTTTTTCTCAGTTCCCACAGCAAATTTATTAAAAAGTCCTACTGGGTTTAAGTCAAAATGTACTCTGAATTCATTTACTTACCTATACTTTCTAAGTTTTTCATTGACCATATATTTCAAATTACCACCTATTATTCTGAATAGCATTTCTTCTTACCCTTCCCTTGATACATTTTTAAGTAGAATACTTATTTCCATTTTACTTATTTAATCGATATGTTTTATCTCTCCAGTAGAATGTCAGGTCCATGAACTAGGTGACTTTGTCTTGTTCACTACTGTAACTCCACATCCAAGGAAAGTACCTAGCACTAGTAGGCCCTCTATAAATACTTACTGCATGAATGACTGAATCTCCACTGCAGCCCACCTAGTCTAAACCCATCATCTCTCACCTGGTTTATTTCAATAATCTCCAATTGATATCCTGCTGCCTCTCACATCCTTTTCTTTACAAACCTTATTTTTATACATACAACAGCCAGTGGTCTTTTGAAAACCGTGTATATCATACTAAACCCTTCACAAGCTTACTATTGCCCTTAGTGATCCAAAGGCTGTTCCAAACTCAGTGAAACAAACTAGATTCTCTGATAGGAGCTTTTCTCTGCTCTCCAGCAAGGCTTGTGACTTGCTTTTCCCTGTTAGGAATCGTTTTATCAGAGATCTTCTGGAGCTTTTCTCCTTTGTATTCAAGTTAGAGCTCAAGTGTATTCCCTTTGGAGAGCAGGCACTTCATACATTATGTCCGGTTGTGCCTTTTTTGTACTCACACAAAGGCCCAGCACTTTGCTCCCTTCCCGGAGACAGCTTGCCTTGGGCTGGGGCTGCAGTTGCCCAGAGGAAGAGCTGCCTCTCAGTTTTACACTAACTCCATCTCTTGGCCAAAAGTTGCCACCATGGACTGCACAGACCCAGAGAGCATGTGCTTTTCTAATTTTCGCAAAGCTCCATATATTTATTTAGCTGAGTCCTGCTTTGTGGAGGCCCTGCTCTCTCCCATCCAGAGCACAGTCTGTTTCTCCAGCCATTCTCTGCCTCACCACTCCGTCTTCATGTTTCTGTATCTGTGAGGTCTGAAATGATCTGCCTTGTTTATCACCTCTCCTCTGTCTCTGATGCACGCTCCATAACAGCAAGGTTTTTCTCTGCCTTCACTGGGACCCCTCAGCGATTTCATATTTACTGTTATGTCCATAAACACTCATCATAACTCAGCTGGAGCAGGCACTGTTGTTGTTATTTTACCTTGAAACAACTGAGACCCAAGTGGTAATTGCCTGTTTGCTGTTTGATCTCTCCACAATACCAAGTACAAGGAATTCAAAGTGCACGTATAGAATTTAGCAACACACAAGAGGGAGATATAAAGAAGCCTCTGATTATAGGGAAAACCTCCTTGATTCACCCACCTAATAAAACTTCTGAATGCCTTCACATGATTCCTTATTGGCGAGGTTACCTTTCCACAGGCACATTTGCAAACCTAGGAGAGATGGGGTAGGAAAGGGAGGAGTGGCTGATAACTTAAATTCCTCTGGGCCCCTCCCTTTATTTTGTAAGGGACCCACAAGTACAAAGCAAGAAAAAGCGACTCTCAGTAAGAAAAGTTGAAGGTCAAGTTGTCCTTATTTTAGTAAAAGCCACTGACACAGTCACATCTCATCCTAACACATAAAACCGTATCTTATTTAATTTTAGTGTTCAATTTAAAATATTAAAAATACCATTCTATATGTTACAAAAATAGTGAGTCTGAAAACCATATTCCAATGTATAAAAGTAAAATTGCTTTAACAAACTTGGCTATCATTTTTTTTTTTACTAAATTCAGATCTTCCCATTTGACCTTTAGTCATAGTTACAAATGCCTTCTATGAAAATGAAAGAACAAATTGAAGTAGAAAGTTGTAATGATTTCACACTTTGCATTTCTAAAAAAACTAAGTGGAGCCCTGGCTGGCATGGCTCAGTGGATTGAGCCCTGGACTGGGATACAAAGAGTCTCAGGTTCGATTCCCAGACAGGACACATGACTGGGTTGCAGGCCAGGTTCGGAGTGGGTGTGCGTGAGAAGCAACTACACATTGATGTTTCTCTCCCTCTCTTTTCCCTCCCTTCCTCTCTTTCTGAAAATAAATAAATAAAATCTTTTTAAAATTTAAGTGGATTTTGACTCAATGGTTACTTACTAGAGTGACACCTTCTCCATCCCAGGCTCTATCACCATTCATTGTTTTCAGTACCGAAGGCTTTCAGAGTTTACTGTCTTCTGATGTACTCACTCATTACCTCCAGGAAAATGCACTAGGTTCTGAAGGGATGAAATAGCAAGCATTAGAGAAAACAAATATCCTCAACATTTGTTTCAAGATTTGGGGGTGTT